>CAKAJI010000663.1:0-21540 GCA_916610255.1 Lasioglossum lativentre | reverse complement strand
AAACTCGGGGAGAACAGTGCATTTGCATGCAAATATGCGTAATCGGGACCTTCGAATCGATTCGGAAGCACGATCGCGAATTATTCGAACCACTGTGCGGAATCGCTTCGAAACTCGGGAGAACAGTGCATTTGCATGCAAATATGCGTAATCGGGACCTTCGAATCGATTCGGAAGCACGATCGCGATTTTTTCGAACCCCTGTGCGGAATCGCTTCGAACAAGGGGAGAACAGTGCATTTGCATGCAAATATGCGTAATCGGGACCTTCGAATCGATTCGGAAGCACGATCGCGAATTTTTCGAACCACTGTGCGGAATCGCTTCGAAACTCGGGGAGAACAGTGCATTTGCATGCAAATATGCGTAATCGGGACCTTCGAATCGATTCGGAAGCACGATCGCGATTTTTTCGAACCCCTGTGCGGAATCGCTTCGAAACTCGGGAGAACAGTGCATTTGCATGCAAATATGCGTAATCGGGACCTTCGAATCGATTCGGAAGCACGATCGCGATTTTTTCGAACCCCTGTGCGGAATCGCTTCGAAACTCGGGAGAACAGTGCATTTTCATGCAAATATGCGTAATCGGGACCTTCGAATCGATTCGGAAGCACGATCGCGATTTTTTCGAACCCCTGTGCGGAATCGCTTCGAAACTCGGGAGAACAGTGCATTTGCATGCAAATATGCGTAATCGGGACCTTCGAATCGATTCGGAAGCACGATCGCGATTTTTTCGAACCCCTGTGCGGAATCGCTTCGAAACACGGGAGAACAGTGCATTTGCATGCAAATATGCGTAATCGGGACCTTCGAATCGATTCGGAAGCACGATCGCGATTTTTTCGAACCCCTGTGCGGAATCGCTTCGAAACTCGGGAGAACAGTGCATTTGCATGCAAATATGCGTAATCGGGACCTTCGAATCGATTCGGAAGCACGATCGCGATTTTTTCGAACCCCTGTGCGGAATCGCTTCGAAACTCGGGAGAACAGTGCATTTGCATGCAAATATGCGTAATCGGGACCTTCGAATCGATTCGGAAGCACGATCGCGATTTTTTCGAACCCCTGTGCGGAATCGCTTCGAAACTCGGGAGAACAGTGCATTTGCATGCAAATATGCGTAATCGGGACCTTCGAATCGATTCGGAAGCACGATCGCGATTTTTTCGAACCCCTGTGCGGAATCGCTTCGAAACTCGGGAGAACAGTGCATTTGCATGCAAATATGCGTAATCGGGACCTTCGAATCGATTCGGAAGCACGATCGCGATTTTTTCGAACCCCTGTGCGGAATCGCTTCGAAACACGGGAGAACAGTGCATTTGCATGCAAAAATGCGTAATCGGGACCTTCGAATCGATTCGGAAGCACGATCGCGATTTTTTCGAACCCCTGTGCGGAATCGCTTCGAAACTCGGGAGAACAGTGCATTTGCATGCAAATATGCGTAATCGGGACCTTCGAATCGATTCGGAAGCACGATCGCGATTTTTTCGAACCCCTGTGCGGAATCGCTTCGAAACTCGGGAGAACAGTGCATTTGCATGCAAATATGCGTAATCGGGACCTTCGAATCGATTCGGAAGCACGATCGCGATTTTTCGAACCCCTGTGCGGAATCGCTTCGAAACTCGGGAGAACAGTGCATTTGCATGCAAATATGCGTAATCGGGACCTTCGAATCGATTCGGAAGCACGATCGCGATTTTTTCGAACCCCTGTGCGGAATCGCTTCGAAACTCGGGAGAACAGTGCATTTGCATGCAAATATGCGTAATCGGGACCTTCGAATCGATTCGGAAGCACGATCGCGATTTTTTCGAACCCCTGTGCGGAATCGCTTCGAAACTCGGGAGAACAGTGCATTTGCATGCAAATATGCGTAATCGGGACCTTCGAATCGATTCGGAAGCACGATCGCGATTTTTTCGAACCCCTGTGCGGAATCGCTTCGAAACTCGGGAGAACAGTGCATTTGCATGCAAATATGCGTAATCGGGACCTTCGAATCGATTCGGAAGCACGATCGCGATTTTTTCGAACCCCTGTGCGGAATCGCTTCGAAACTCGGGAGAACAGTGCATTTGCATGCAAATATGCGTAATCGGGACCTTCGAATCGATTCGGAAGCACGATCGCGATTTTTTCGAACCCCTGTGCGGAATCGCTTCGAAACTCGGGAGAACAGTGCATTTGCATGCAAATATGCGTAATCGGGACCTTCGAATCGATTCGGAAGCACGATCGCGATTTTTTCGAACCCCTGTGCGGAATCGCTTCGAACTCGGGAGAACAGTGCATTTGCATGCAAATATGCGTAATCGGGACCTTCGAATCGATTCGGAAGCACGATCGCGATTTTTTCGAACCCCTGTGCGGAATCGCTTCGAAACTCGGGAGAACAGTGCATTTGCATGCAAATATGCGTAATCGGGACCTTCGAATCGATTCGGAAGCACGATCGCGATTTTTTCGAACCCCTGTGCGGAATCGCTTCGAAACTCGGGAGAACAGTGCATTTGCATGCAAATATGCGTAATCGGGACCTTCGAATCGATTCGGAAGCACGATCGCGATTTTTTCGAACCCCTGTGCGGAATCGCTTCGAAACTCGGGGAGAACAGTGCATTTGCATGCAAATATGCGTAATCGGGACCTTCGAATCGATTCGGAAGCACGATCGCGATTTTTTCGAACCCCTGTGCGGAATCGCTTCGAAACTCGGGAGAACAGTGCATTTGCATGCAAATATGCGTAATCGGGACCTTCGAATCGATTCGGAAGCACGATCGCGATTTTTTCGAACCACTGTGCGGAATCGCTTCGAAACTCGGGAGAACAGTGCATTTGCATGCAAATATGCGTAATCGGGACCTTCGAATCGATTCGGAAGCACGATCGCGATTTTTTCGAACCCCTGTGCGGAATCGCTTCGAAACTCGGGAGAACAGTGCATTTGCATGCAAATATGCGTAATCGGGACCTTCGAATCGATTCGGAAGCACGATCGCGATTTTTTCGAACCCCTGTGCGGAATCGCTTCGAAACTCGGGAGAACAGTGCATTTGCATGCAAATATGCGTAATCGGGACCTTCGAATCGATTCGGAAGCACGATCGCGATTTTTTCGAACCCCTGTGCGGAATCGCTTCGAAGGTCCCGATTACGCATTTGCATGCAAATATGCGTAATCGGGACCTTCGAATCGATTCGGAAGCACGATCGCGATTTTTTCGAACCCCTGTGCGGAATCGCTTCGAAACTCGGGAGAACAGTGCATTGCATGCAAATATGCGTAATCGGGACCTTCGAATCGATTCGGAAGCACGATCGCGATTTTTTCGAACCCCTGTGCGGAATCGCTTCGAAACTCGGGAGAACAGTGCATTTGCATGCAAATATGCGTAATCGGGACCTTCGAATCGATTCGGAAGCACGATCGCGATTTTTTCGAACCCCTGTGCGGAATCGCTTCGAAACTCGGGAGAACAGTGCATTTGCATGCAAATATGCGTAATCGGGACCTTCGAATCGATTCGGAAGCACGATCGCGATTTTTTCGAACCCCTGTGCGGAATCGCTTCGAAACTCGGGAGAACAGTGCATTTGCATGCAAATATGCGTAATCGGGACCTTCGAATCGATTCGGAAGCACGATCGCGATTTTTTCGAACCCCTGTGCGGAATCGCTTCGAAACTCGGGAGAACAGTGTATTTGCATGCAAATATGCGTAATCGGGACCTTCGAATCGATTCGGAAGCACGATCGCGATTTTTTCGAACCCCTGTGCGGAATCGCTTCGAAACTCGGGAGAACAGTGCATTTGCATGCAAATATGCGTAATCGGGACCTTCGAATCGATTCGGAAGCACGATCGCGAATTTTTCGAACCACTGTGCGGAATCGCTTCGAAACTCGGGAGAACAGTGCATTTGCATGCAAATATGCGTAATCGGGACCTTCGAATCGATTCGGAAGCACGATCGCGATTTTTTCGAACCCCTGTGCGGAATCGCTTCGAAACTCGGGAGAACAGTGCATTTGCATGCAAATATGCGTAATCGGGACCTTCGAATCGATTCGGAAGCACGATCGCGAATTTTTCGAACCACTGTGCGGAATCGCTTCGAAACTCGGGAGAACAGTGCATTTGCATGCAAATATGCGTAATCGGGACCTTCGAATCGATTCGGAAGCACGATCGCGATTTTTTCGAACCCCTGTGCGGAATCGCTTCGAAACTCGGGAGAACAGTGCATTTGCATGCAAATATGTGTTACGTCCCGGACCGAGATTCGCGAAAAATAAAAGAAAATTCTACACACGAACGCGAATGGTCGATCACGGCTCAAAAACGTAATTGAAAGTCGAATAGCTTTTGACTCACGTGGCACATGCGTCCACGTCTAGTCGGGATTTCGCGAGCCTGACGGAATTTACAGATTGAATTTCCCACTCACCGACCTCGAACGCTCGAATGCACGATATGAAATCGTGCAGGTTGTCCTGTAGTAGGCTGGATCGTTGAATCCTGTAGATATCGGCAAGGACCTGTAGTAGTTGTCAGCGTTAACTGACTATGCTGCGATACTGCGAGTCCTGTTGTAGCTTTCAGCGTTTAACTGAATACGGCAAAGGTCCTACTGCAAGGCAGCTAGGCTGAAGACTGGAAACTGGAAACTGGAAACTGGAACTTCTCCGGAACTAGCGTCGATGGTCCTTCTAGTCTGGAAGACTGGAAGGCTGGAACTGGAAACTGGAACTTCTCCGGAACTAGCGTCGATGGTCCTTCTAGTCTGGAAGACTGGAAGGCTGGAACTGGAAACTGGAAACTTCTCCGGAACTAGCGTCGATGGTCCTTCTAGTCTGGAAGACTGGAAGGCTGGAACTGGAAACTGGAAACTGCTTCGGCTCTCGTCGTCCTCGTAGGTGTTCTCTCGTTCAGGTCTCTCCAACGTAGGAGGCGGAAACGCGTATAATATTGACCGGTGATCTTTGCACGAAAGATCTGACTCTAATGAATTTAATAAATGAATCTAAAGTTCGCGAAGCGAATGGCGACACGAATTGAATTTAAACGAATAACTGCACGAGCAACGATTGAAGCTAATTCTTTATGGATCAACGACGTGAAACAGAGAACCGATTCGAAATGGAAGGAATTGAAGGTAAGTAACTGAACTGGTAGATTTAGGTTAAAATATAAATGAATATATTCTGATATAGAAACGAGGAGTACACTTTAGAACTAGACGCACGAGAAATAGAAACGCTTTGGAAATACTCCAGGGGACAAGTCCCTCGGCTGGAGTTCGAGGGATCGAACCTCTGAACTAGAAAAGCGTAAGCGGAACTTTGCAGGAGCAAAGTTGGAACTCGACCACACTGGTCGGAGTCTAGCAAGAGACGACTTGGCGCTCGCTCGTCTGCGCTCTCCAGCGGTCGACTGCTGGAGAGGGGCGCTCTGATTGGACGGCGCTCGGCGGAGTGGGGCGCACGGCAGAGTGGTAGGGCGCGCTTCCCCGGGCGGCGGACTGGCGAGCGTCGCTGGCGCTCGCCGCGCACGCTTTTACATCTAGCGAGATATTTTATATAGGTCTTAAAAATATGATTATGCATTTACCGTCATGAATTTGACATGGTCTTAAAGCTAGTAATGAGACGGATAAGAATATATGCTTAACTTAATTTTAACTCTAATATAAATTTATTTACAGGTCTTAGCGGCTAACGGAGGAACGGAGCGGAAAGAAGAGAAGGTAGGCGCCTTAATTCTAGCGGTGTTTGCGTTACAAAATCGTGTACTTATAATTACAGAAAGGTAGGTATAGTAGAGAGTAGGTAAGTATAAAAGGTAAGTATAGTAGGTAGATATAGAAGAGTGACGCGGAAGGTAAGTAGGAAGGAGCGTGCAGAAGGTAAGTACAGAAGGTAAGTAGAGAAGAGTAGGTAAAGAAGAGCAGGTAGGTAGAGCGAGAGAGGTAGCGAATTAGAGAGAGAAAGGTAGTGAATTAGAGAGAGAAAGGTAGTGAATGTGTGAGAGAGACAGATAGCGAGTGAGAGAAAGAGAGAGAAAGAGAATGCAAGAGAGAGAAAGAGATACTTATACTTTAGCGGTGTTTGTGTTACAAGAATGTGTACTTATGTTCTAGACGGAAGAAAAGAGAATGAAGAGAAGAATAAATGTAATGTAAAATAAAATGCTAAAATAAAGATATATGATTAATAGAACATGCATAATTAAATCTACGGATGCTTTCTCGAGCATCAACACGTCGGCGGACGTGACACCTCCCCTCCTAATGAAAAATAAATTGTACGTAGGACAATTTATTTTCCTACGTCGAATTCTACGGGGGAGAGTCGGCTGGGGCGTATAAAACGTCTTAATGGGGTTGGAGGATTTGTAATTTCTGCTTCTAGCGCGGCTTCGGTATCTACGGGGACGCACTCAGGGCCACTTTCGTTCTTCGTCTCGTTTTTGTCTTTTAGGTAAAGGCAGAAGTGGGTCAGGGCACTCCATGATGCAGCCAGGAGTTGAATACCGCATCCATAGGCGCTGTGTAGCGCCACGCCGTTGAGAACCGTGTTGATGACCAATTTCAGAACCTTTATGGCGGTGTAGATTCCAATGATTCCTGCCATGACCGAGCCGAATTCCGTGAAGCCATTCCAGAGTCTTTTTCCGGTTGTCTCCGCAATCTGGGATAAGGTAGTCTCATCCATCAGGCTGTAGATCTTTACTGAGTCGGACGCGTATCCTCGTCCTGACGCTCCCTGGGCGAGCGAATTAACGACCGCGTTCTTCTCGACAGGGAACATAATGTGGTCGCTCAGCTGTTGTATTTCGTCCTGCGAGTATATTCCGCCGTTCGCAAGGTTGGCAGGGTTCGTGTATTGCCAGGCGGCTGCTGTCAGGGGTTGCAGGGGTGCTGGTGGCACTGTTTCAATGGGTCGGGGCGTTGCCTTGTACCAGGTTCCGTGGATTCGAAATGTCGGCGCGATAAGCTCGTTGCACTCTCTACGCGTGCCTACTCTCGATAGTATGTGATGTCGCGGCGTGAGGAAATAAGAAGCGTTCTTAAGGTGTACAGGTAGTTCGTCATAACAATTTTCGGTTTTTCGGACAGTTACTTGGACTGGTAAGCATTTGACAATGTGAATAACTTCGCCTGACTGTATTGCCATGTATCCGGGTTCTTTAACAATTGTTCTCGCGACTTCGGCGGGCGCGATGTTGATGAGAGCTATTGCATTTCGTAATATCTGTTTTTCCATTTTACATTTTTGACGCATAACGTCTTTGTACATACTACTGATTTGCGAGCGGATGTGTTTTTCTACGTAAATGAATTTTGTGTTAATGTAAGCAAACATGTCGATATTGTTGAGGCGCGTTTTCCGTTCGGATTTGAATTTTCCTTCCTTTACTGTCTCGAGAATTAATAATTTGGGGTGTTCGGTTTTGCTCATAGTATACCCGCAGACTGTAGTGTGACCGGTGGTTGTAAGGGCGAACGCAGTATCTCCGGAGGTGACGGTATACAGTGAGGTCGAGGCATTATTAGCGGTGGTTCGGATGCTCTTTCCTTCGTAGAGCACCTCGAATTCGTTGAAACGGCATTGAGTATCGGGGATCGCCGTCCAATATGAATAACCGTTTTCAGAATCCATGCAGTATTCTTTTTCTAGGTTGCAGCGTTGTCCGGAGGGTAAGATAATCTCATTTTTGCCTAATCGAACCGTGGCTTGGCGATCGCGTAGCGTAATTCGGATAACTGCTTGTACTACTACATTGTCCCAGGTACCGAAGGGATCGCTGTATGTGGTTCCTCCACAGGTACCGTCCTGCTGTATGGAACCGGCTAACGTGACGCTTCTTGACGTCGTCGAATTCGAAGTTAGGCCAGTTATTTGGGTACTCGGGGGCAAGAAGAGAGAGCCAGAGGTGTGCATGGTTTTACATACCTCTCTCGGGGTCGAGAGAATGTACTGCTGTCTTCCGTTCGATACGATAGACGTGTGGGAATGCATGCCGCAGTAGTACACAGTGCGATCGATTTCGATCCGGCACTGTATCACATTGGTGTCGTCATAATCCACCATTTGCAGGAGTTGGATTTGGATGTCCTGGCTGACAGGGTGATTATCAGCGTCGTCACAGCGAGGGTTGTCAATCGTAGAAAACGAGGTAATGTTCAATGTACTGCCGCCGCAGTCGTAGCTGACGAGCGCGATCGCGGGGCGTAACGCGGCGAGGATGAGAATCGCGGCTACTTCCATGGTATCAACGGACTTGCAAAACGGTGTAGGTGTTCGAATGAAAGTTGATTTATAACTGAGGGCTGCTGCCGACTCTCCGGTGATTATCGAAGGAGGGAGACGATAAAGACGCGGCTCGCGTATTATCTTCGGTGTCGCGTATCTATTTTTAAGAGTGTTGAACTTATCTCTATCGCGCGAGAGTTTTGTTACCGCACGTGGAGATTTGAATCCGAATGTCGAGGTCGCGATAAAATACATCCGGTAAGTATTAACGTTGTAGAAAATTTTAGGTTTGAAATTTAGGGTGTCGGAATTAGAAGTCTCTGTGGTTTCATCGTAGCGAAAATCTAGTGACCGCGGGTTTGGTTCAACATCTCGGCTATTTATCGTACAATGGTAAGTTCGCGTTAGTTCGACGGAATTTTTCGAAGGTACAGGGGCGTCGTAATTCTGTGATGGCGCGCGCGGCGGAGTTTCGCGGGTATAACGACGAGTGAAGCTAGGAATTTCGCGCGTTACATTAATTGTTGAATTTATCGTCGTTTCGATTTCCGCGGGTTGTTTTGCATACGGCACGGCGCGTTCCGTACGCGTTGCTTCCGGTTCGTAATCGTTTCCAGGCCGGACGAATGGGAATTCCGTCTCTCTCCATGTCAGGCGTTGAGTTTTATATGAAATTTTTGCGCCTGTCGCTAGGAACGTGGATCCTAAGACGGCGTCGGTGGGTATTCCAAAGGATTCGGGTACAATTTGAAATTCTATTTGCGTGTCGACCATTGTTAGCATTACTGTTCCGAGAGTGGGCATTAGTTCCTCGGTTATTCCCGAGATGAATATTTTTCGGCCAGTATTAATTGGGGTTTCCGGTTTCAAAAGGGATCTCTTTATTACGTTCGGCTCCGAGCCGGTGTCTATCATCACTTTAACGGCGCGATTTGCTTCGGGAAATTTTATAGCTATATGGGGGATTGCCGAAGTAGGGCTTAGCACGATTGCCGAGACTCGCTGGCTAACGGTTCGTTGTCTGTTGTCTCGTTGGTCTCGGTCGCGTCGGTCATCGTCATTGTTCGTATGGATTGGTTTATTGAATCCTCCCGTCGGAGACTCGGGCGAGACGGGAGGGTCGATCCGTTTCCCGACTGCATGCGGTTATTGTATTCTCTTTTACGACATTCATGGATGTCGTGTCCTGGATTCTTACAATATTTGCAGAATTTTTCGGGTTCGGAATTGTTAGGGTATCGTCGTTGGGGCGGCTGGTAATTATCTCGGTTATTAGGTGTCGAGCGGCTATTAAACTCCGGGCGTCTATTATTTGAGTTCGAGCGGTATGAATTTCGAGGGTCGTCGCGCGCGGTCGTAAAATTGCTGGAGCGGCCAGCTGCATAGCTATCGTCGCGCGGGGTATTGTAATAGCTTGGTCGGTCATAAACTCGACCGGATGAGGAACCTGACGCGGAATCTGGTGTACGTGTTCTTGACCTGTCGTCGCGCTGATATTCGGAACGGCGACTTATGTGATGCATATCTTGGCGATAAGGTGACGGTGAACGGTTTCTGTTGTTTACGCGATAAGACGGGGATTGGTTATTATCGCGATACGGTCTGTCGCGATTGTAACTATCGCGAGTGTAGGGTGACGTTGATCTGTTATACGAATCCGAGTGGTACGGTGACTGCGAGCGATAACGACTGTTATTGTAAGGGCGATATGGAGAGGAATGTCGGTCGGGGCGATAGTGATTCCCCTCGTCCATGAATCTAACGCGTCTATCGTTTCGTCCGTACAATGATCGGTCTTTTTCTAATTGTTTGTATGCTTTTACTGCTTTGGTATATAACATTTCTAACGGACAAGGATCGTATAGTTCTAACGTAAGTCTCAAAGCGGGGATCGTTCCTTTAATGAAGTGTTTCCGGGTTAGATCGTCTATTTCGTCGTAGTCGCAACGGTTTCTGTGGCAGTCTACTATAGCATTTCTTAAATCTTTTACTCGTCCAATGAATTCAAAAATGTGCTCGTCTTCGTACATGTAAATCATGGTCAATTGTCCACGGTAATAGTCGACAGTATGGTCCTCTCCAAATGCGTCTTTTAATCTGTTTGAGATATCGCGTACGCGTTCATAGCAAGCTCCTTGTACGGCCGTATGGGCAAAACCGCGTAATTTGGAACGAATTAATTGCGTTAAGGTTTTCTCGGCGTGTCGCGGTACTAGATCTAATGCTCGTTGGCAAGCGCGAGTGAATTCCAAAACGGGCATGTTCTCGCCATCGAAGGTAGGTATTGAATCGACTGCAGCGCGAATTACTAACTTCGAATCCTCTAAATCTCTACTATGCCCGATACGTAAAGCGTCATTGTAAAAGTCGTCGGATCTGCCGAAATTGTCTTGTCTGCGTGAGTCGTGATTTGATGGCGTCGGACGTGAATTGTCGATCGGGGGTTCGCGTCTACGTTGATTATTACTATCGTTAGAGTTACGTGCTTCTACGGGCTCACGGGCGGTAGTCATATCGTTTGTTCGTCCACTAATGTCTTCGCGTTTTAGGGATTCTAATTTCTCGCGTTCGAGTTTTAACTCAGCAATCTGTGCCTGTATTTTCGCGAGTTCTGTATTATTCCTTTCGTTAGCTTCGCGGGCATCGGCTTCTAGTTGAGCGCGTTCGCGAGCTATCACGTCTGAATCGGCGCGGACACGAAGTTCTTTCGTACGTAAGGATTCTTGTAACAGAGTTAATTCTTCGGGCGTCATCTTGTCCTGAGCGGGTCGCTTGCGCGTGTTGCCTGAAGGGCCGTCGGACATCGCGAAACGCTATTGGTATCCCACCGCTGCCACCAAATTTGTTACGTCCCGGACCGAGATTCGCGAAAAATAAAAGAAAATTCTACACACGAACGCGAATGGTCGATCACGGCTCAAAAACGTAATTGAAAGTCGAATAGCTTTTGACTCACGTGGCACATGCGTCCACGTCTAGTCGGGAT
The DNA here is from genome assembly GCA_916610255.1 of Lasioglossum lativentre. Classification (NCBI taxonomy): domain Eukaryota; kingdom Metazoa; phylum Arthropoda; class Insecta; order Hymenoptera; family Halictidae; genus Lasioglossum; species Lasioglossum lativentre. The sequence goes on along the minus strand of CAKAJI010000663.1, from coordinate 10,276 downwards.
TTCGCGAGCCTGACGGAATTTACAGATTGAATTTCCCACTCACCGACCTCGAACGCTCGAATGCACGATATGAAATCGTGCAGGTTGTCCTGTAGTAGGCTGGATCGTTGAATCCTGTAGATATCGGCAAGGACCTGTAGTAGTTGTCAGCGTTAACTGACTATGCTGCGATACTGCGAGTCCTGTTGTAGCTTTCAGCGTTTAACTGAATACGGCAAAGGTCCTACTGCAAGGCAGCTAGGCTGAAGACTGGAAACTGGAAACTGGAAACTGGAACTTCTCCGGAACTAGCGTCGATGGTCCTTCTAGTCTGGAAGACTGGAAGGCTGGAACTGGAAACTGGAACTTCTCCGGAACTAGCGTCGATGGTCCTTCTAGTCTGGAAGACTGGAAGGCTGGAACTGGAAACTGGAAACTTCTCCGGAACTAGCGTCGATGGTCCTTCTAGTCTGGAAGACTGGAAGGCTGGAACTGGAAACTGGAAACTGCTTCGGCTCTCGTCGTCCTCGTAGGTGTTCTCTCGTTCAGGTCTCTCCAACGTAGGAGGCGGAAACGCGTATAATATTGACCGGTGATCTTTGCACGAAAGATCCGACTCTAATGAATTTAATAAATGAATCTAAAGTTCGCGAAGCGAATGGCGACACGAATTGAATTGAAACGAATAACTGCACGAGCAACGATTGAAGCTAATTCTTTATGGATCAACGACGTGAAACAAAGAACCGATTCGAAATGGAAGGAATTGAAGGTAAGTAACTGAACTGGTAGATTTAGGTTAAAATATAAATGAATATATTCTGATATAGAAACGAGGAGTACACTTTAGAACTAGACGCACGAGAAATAGAAACGCTTTGGAAATACTCCAGGGGACAAGTCCCTCGGCTGGAGTTCGAGGGATCGAACCTCTGAACTAGAAAAGCGTAAGCGGAACTTTGCAGGAGCAAAGTTGGAACTCGACCACACTGGTCGGAGTCTAGCAAGAGACGACTTGGCGCTCGCTCGTCTGCGCTCTCCAGCGGTCGACTGCTGGAGAGGGGCGCTCTGATTGGACGGCGCTCGGCGGAGTGGGGCGCACGGCAGAGTGGTAGGGCGCGCTTCCCCGGGCGGCGGACTGGCGAGCGTCGCTGGCGCTCGCGCGCACGCTTTTACATCTAGCGAGATATTTTATATAGGTCTTAAAAATATGATTATGCATTTACCGTCATGAATTTGACATGGTCTTAAAGCTAGTAATGAGACGGATAAGAATATATGCTTAACTTAATTTTAACTCTAATATAAATTTATTTACAGGTCTTAGCGGCTAACGGAGGAACGGAGCGGAAAGAAGAGAAGGTAGGCGCCTTAATTCTAGCGGTGTTTGCGTTACAAAATCGTGTACTTATAATTACAGAAAGGTAGGTATAGTAGAGAGTAGGTAAGTATAAAAGGTAAGTATAGTAGGTAGATATAGAAGAGTGACGCGGAAGGTAAGTAGGAAGGAGCGTGCAGAAGGTAAGTACAGAAGGTAAGTAGAGAAGAGTAGGTAAAGAAGAGCAGGTAGGTAGAGCGAGAGAGGTAGCGAATTAGAGAGAGAAAGGTAGTGAATTAGAGAGAGAAAGGTAGTGAATGTGTGAGAGAGACAGATAGCGAGTGAGAGAAAGAGAGAGAAAGAGAATGCAAGAGAGAGAAAGAGATACTTATACTTTAGCGGTGTTTGTGTTACAAGAATGTGTACTTATGTTCTAGACGGAAGAAAAGAGAATGAAGAGAAGAATAAATGTAATGTAAAATAAAATGCTAAAATAAAGATATATGATTAATAGAACATGCATAATTAAATCTACGGATGCTTTCTCGAGCATCAACACGTCGGCGGACGTGACATATGCGTAATCGGGACCTTCGAATCGATTCGGAAGCACGATCGCGATTTTTTCGAACCCCTGTGCGGATTCGCTTCGAAACTCGTGAGAACAGTGCATTTGCATGCAAATATGCGTAATCGGGACCTTCGAATCGATTCGGAAGCACGATCGCGATTTTTTCGAACCCCTGTGCGGAATCGCTTCGAAACTCGGGAGAACAGTGCATTTGCATGCAAATATGCGTAATCGGGACCTTCGAATCGATTCGGAAGCACGATCGCGATTTTTTCGAACCCCTGTGCGGAATCGCTTCGAAACTCGGGAGAACAGTGCATTTGCATGCAAATATGCGTAATCGGGACCTTCGAATCGATTCGGAAGCACGATCGCGATTTTTTCGAACCCCTGTGCGGAATCGCTTCGAAACTCGGGAGAACAGTGCATTTGCATGCAAATATGCGTAATCGGGACCTTCGAATCGATTCGGAAGCACGATCGCGATTTTTTCGAACCCCTGTGCGGAATCGCTTCGAAACTCGGGAGAACAGTGCATTTGCATGCAAATATGCGTAATCGGGACCTTCGAATCGATTCGGAAGCACGATCGCGATTTTTTCGAACCCCTGTGCGGAATCGCTTCGAAACTCGGGAGAACAGTGCATTTGCATGCAAATATGCGTAATCGGGACCTTCGAATCGATTCGGAAGCACGATCGCGATTTTTTCGAACCCCTGTGCGGAATCGCTTCGAAACTCGGGAGAACAGTGCATTTGCATGCAAATATGCGTAATCGGGACCTTCGAATCGATTCGGAAGCACGATCGCGATTTTTTCGAACCCCTGTGCGGAATCGCTTCGAAACTCGGGAGAACAGTGCATTTGCATGCAAATATGCGTAATCGGGACCTTCGAATCGATTCGGAAGCACGATCGCGATTTTTTCGAACCCCTGTGCGGAATCGCTTCGAAACTCGGGAGAACAGTGCATTTGCATGCAAATATGCGTAATCGGGACCTTCGAATCGATTCGGAAGCACGATCGCGATTTTTTCGAACCCCTGTGCGGAATCGCTTCGAAACTGGGGAGAACAGTGCATTTGCATGCAAATATGCGTAATCGGGACCTTCGAATCGATTCGGAAGCACGATCGCGATTTTTTCGAACCCCTGTGCGGAATCGCTTCGAAACTCGGGAGAACAGTGCATTGCATGCAAATATGCGTAATCGGGACCTTCGAATCGATTCGGAAGCACGATCGCGATTTTTTCGAACCCCTGTGCGGAATCGCTTCGAAACTCGGGAGAACAGTGCATTTGCATGCAAATATGCGTAATCGGGACCTTCGAATCGATTCGGAAGCACGATCGCGATTTTTTCGAACCCCTGTGCGGAATCGCTTCGAAACTCGGGAGAACAGTGCATTTGCATGCAAATATGCGTAATCGGGACCTTCGAATCGATTCGGAAGCACGATCGCGATTTTTTCGAACCCCTGTGCGGAATCGCTTCGAAACTCGGGAGAACAGTGCATTTGCATGCAAATATGCGTAATCGGGACCTTCGAATCGATTCGGAAGCACGATCGCGATTTTTTCGAACCCCTGTGCGGAATCGCTTCGAAACTCGGGAGAACAGTGCATTTGCATGCAAATATGCGTAATCGGGACCTTCGAATCGATTCGGAAGCACGATCGCGAATTTTTCGAACCACTGTGCGGAATCGCTTCGAAACTCGGGAGAACAGTGCATTTGCATGCAAATATGCGTAATCGGGACCTTCGAATCGATTCGGAAGCACGATCGCGATTTTTTCGAACCCCTGTGCGGAATCGCTTCGAAACTCGGGAGAACAGTGCATTTGCATGCAAATATGCGTAATCGGGACCTTCGAATCGATTCGGAAGCACGATCGCGAATTTTTCGAACCACTGTGCGGAATCGCTTCGAAACTCGGGAGAACAGTGCATTTGCATGCAAATATGCGTAATCGGGACCTTCGAATCGATTCGGAAGCACGATCGCGATTTTTTCGAACCCCTGTGCGGAATCGCTTCGAAACTCGGGAGAACAGTGCATTTGCATGCAAATATGCGTAATCGGGACCTTCGAATCGATTCGGAAGCACGATCGCGATTTTTTCGAACCCCTGTGCGGATTCGCTTCGAAACTCGTGAGAACAGTGCATTTGCATGCAAATATGCGTAATCGGGACCTTCGAATCGATTCGGAAGCACGATCGCGATTTTTTCGAACCCCTGTGCGGAATCGCTTCGAAACTCGGGAGAACAGTGCATTTGCATGCAAATATGCGTAATCGGGACCTTCGAATCGATTCGGAAGCACGATCGCGATTTTTTCGAACCCCTGTGCGGAATCGCTTCGAAACTCGGGAGAACAGTGCATTTGCATGCAAATATGCGTAATCGGGACCTTCGAATCGATTCGGAAGCACGATCGCGATTTTTTCGAACCCCTGTGCGGAATCGCTTCGAAACTCGGGAGAACAGTGCATTTGCATGCAAATATGCGTAATCGGGACCTTCGAATCGATTCGGAAGCACGATCGCGATTTTTTCGAACCCCTGTGCGGAATCGCTTCGAAACTCGGGAGAACAGTGCATTTGCATGCAAATATGCGTAATCGGGACCTTCGAATCGATTCGGAAGCACGATCGCGATTTTTTCGAACCCCTGTGCGGAATCGCTTCGAAACTCGGGAGAACAGTGCATTTGCATGCAAATATGCGTAATCGGGACCTTCGAATCGATTCGGAAGCACGATCGCGATTTTTTCGAACCCCTGTGCGGAATCGCTTCGAAACTCGGGAGAACAGTGCATTTGCATGCAAATATGCGTAATCGGGACCTTCGAATCGATTCGGAAGCACGATCGCGATTTTTTCGAACCCCTGTGCGGAATCGCTTCGAAACTCGGGAGAACAGTGCATTTGCATGCAAATATGCGTAATCGGGACCTTCGAATCGATTCGGAAGCACGATCGCGATTTTTTCGAACCCCTGTGCGGAATCGCTTCGAAACTCGGGAGAACAGTGCATTTGCATGCAAATATGCGTAATCGGGACCTTCGAATCGATTCGGAAGCACGATCGCGATTTTTTCGAACCCCTGTGCGGAATCGCTTCGAAACACGGGAGAACAGTGCATTTGCATGCAAATATGCGTAATCGGGACCTTCGAATCGATTCGGAAGCACGATCGCGATTTTTTCGAACCCCTGTGCGGAATCGCTTCGAAACTCGGGAGAACAGTGCATTTGCATGCAAATATGCGTAATCGGGACCTTCGAATCGATTCGGAAGCACGATCGCGATTTTTTCGAACCCCTGTGCGGAATCGCTTCGAAACTCGGGAGAACAGTGCATTTGCATGCAAATATGCGTAATCGGGACCTTCGAATCGATTCGGAAGCACGATCGCGATTTTTTCGAACCCCTGTGCGGAATCGCTTCGAAACTCGGGAGAACAGTGCATTTGCATGCAAATATGCGTAATCGGGACCTTCGAATCGATTCGGAAGCACGATCGCGATTTTTTCGAACCCCTGTGCGGAATCGCTTCGAAACTCGGGAGAACAGTGCATTTGCATGCAAATATGCGTAATCGGGACCTTCGAATCGATTCGGAAGCACGATCGCGATTTTTTCGAACCCCTGTGCGGAATCGCTTCGAAACTCGGGAGAACAGTGCATTTGCATGCAAATATGCGTAATCGGGACCTTCGAATCGATTCGGAAGCACGATCGCGATTTTTTCGAACCCCTGTGCGGAATCGCTTCGAAACTCGGGAGAACAGTGCATTTGCATGCAAATATGCGTAATCGGGACCTTCGAATCGATTCGGAAGCACGATCGCGATTTTTTCGAACCCCTGTGCGGAATCGCTTCGAAACTCGGGAGAACAGTGCATTTGCATGCAAATCATGCGTAATCGGGACCTTCGAATCGATTCGGAAGCACGATCGCGATTTTTTCGAACCCCTGTGCGGAATCGCTTCGAAACTCGGGAGAACAGTGCATTTGCATGCAAATATGCGTAATCGGGACCTTCGAATCGATTCGGAAGCACGATCGCGATTTTTTCGAACCCCTGTGCGGAATCGCTTCGAAACTCGGGAGAACAGTGCATTTGCATGCAAATATGCGTAATCGGGACCTTCGAATCGATTCGGAAGCACGATCGCGATTTTTTCGAACCCCTGTGCGGAATCGCTTCGAAACTCGGGAGAACAGTGCATTTGCATGCAAATATGCGTAATCGGGACCTTCGAATCGATTCGGAAGCACGATCGCGATTTTTTCGAACCCCTGTGCGGAATCGCTTCGAAACTCGGGAGAACAGTGCATTTGCATGCAAATATGCGTAATCGGGACCTTCGAATCGATTCGGAAGCACGATCGCGATTTTTTCGAACCCCTGTGCGGAATCGCTTCGAAACTCGGGAGAACAGTGCATTTGCATGCAAATATGCGTAATCGGGACCTTCGAATCGATTCGGAAGCACGATCGCGATTTTTTCGAACCCCTGTGCGGAATCGCTTCGAAACTCGGGAGAACAGTGCATTTGCATGCAAATATGCGTAATCGGGACCTTCGAATCGATTCGGAAGCACGATCGCGATTTTTTCGAACCCCTGTGCGGAATCGCTTCGAAACTCGGGAGAACAGTGCATTTGCATGCAAATATGCGTAATCGGGACCTTCGAATCGATTCGGAAGCACGATCGCGATTTTTTCGAACCCCTGTGCGGAATCGCTTCGAAACTCGGGAGAACAGTGCATTTGCATGCAAATATGCGTAATCGGGACCTTCGAATCGATTCGGAAGCACGATCGCGATTTTTTCGAACCCCTGTGCGGAATCGCTTCGAAACTCGGGAGAACAGTGCATTTGCATGCAAATATGCGTAATCGGGACCTTCGAATCGATTCGGAAGCACGATCGCGATTTTTTCGAACCCCTGTGCGGAATCGCTTCGAAACTCGGGAGAACAGTGCATTTGCATGCAAATATGCGTAATCGGGACCTTCGAATCGATTCGGAAGCACGATCGCGATTTTTTCGAACCCCTGTGCGGAATCGCTTCGAAACTCGGGAGAACAGTGCATTTGCATGCAAATATGCGTAATCGGGACCTTCGAATCGATTCGGAAGCACGATCGCGATTTTTTCGAACCCCTGTGCGGAATCGCTTCGAAACTCGGGAGAACAGTGCATTTGCATGCAAATATGCGTAATCGGGACCTTCGAATCGATTCGGAAGCACGATCGCGATTTTTTCGAACCCCTGTGCGGAATCGCTTCGAAACTCGGGAGAACAGTGCATTTGCATGCAAATATGCGTAATCGGGACCTTCGAATCGATTCGGAAGCACGATCGCGATTTTTTCGAACCCCTGTGCGGAATCGCTTCGAAACTCGGGAGAACAGTGCATTTGCATGCAAATATGCGTAATCGGGACCTTCGAATCGATTCGGAAGCACGATCGCGATTTTTTCGAACCCCTGTGCGGAATCGCTTCGAAACTCGGGAGAACAGTGCATTTGCATGCAAATATGCGTAATCGGGACCTTCGAATCGATTCGGAAGCACGATCGCGATTTTTTCGAACCCCTGTGCGGAATCGCTTCGAAACTCGGGAGAACAGTGCATTTGCATGCAAATATGCGTAATCGGGACCTTCGAATCGATTCGGAAGCACGATCGCGATTTTTTCGAACCCCTGTGCGGAATCGCTTCGAAACTCGGGAGAACAGTGCATTTGCATGCAAATATGCGTAATCGGGACCTTCGAATCGATTCGGAAGCACGATCGCGATTTTTTCGAACCCCTGTGCGGAATCGCTTCGAAACTCGGGAGAACAGTGCATTTGCATGCAAATATGCGTAATCGGGACCTTCGAATCGATTCGGAAGCACGATCGCGATTTTTTCGAACCCCTGTGCGGAATCGCTTCGAAACTCGGGAGAACAGTGCATTTGCATGCAAATATGCGTAATCGGGACCTTCGAATCGATTCGGAAGCACGATCGCGATTTTTTCGAACCCCTGTGCGGAATCGCTTCGAAACTCGGGAGAACAGTGCATTTGCATGCAAATATGCGTAATCGGGACCTTCGAATCGATTCGGAAGCACGATCGCGATTTTTTCGAACCCCTGTGCGGAATCGCTTCGAAACTCGGGAGAACAGTGCATTTGCATGCAAATATGCGTAATCGGGACCTTCGAATCGATTCGGAAGCACGATCGCGATTTTTTCGAACCCCTGTGCGGAATCGCTTCGAAACTCGGGAGAACAGTGCATTTGCATGCAAATATGCGTAATCGGGACCTTCGAATCGATTCGGAAGCACGATCGCGATTTTTTCGAACCCCTGTGCGGAATCGCTTCGAAACTCGGGAGAACAGTGCATTTGCATGCAAATATGCGTAATCGGGACCTTCGAATCGATTCGGAAGCACGATCGCGATTTTTTCGAACCCCTGTGCGGAATCGCTTCGAAACTCGGGAGAACAGTGCATTTGCATGCAAATATGCGTAATCGGGACCTTCGAATCGATTCGGAAGCACGATCGCGATTTTTTCGAACCCCTGTGCGGAATCGCTTCGAAACTCGGGAGAACAGTGCATTTGCATGCAAATATGCGTAATCGGGACCTTCGAATCGATTCGGAAGCACGATCGCGATTTTTTCGAACCCCTGTGCGGAATCGCTTCGAAACTCGGGAGAACAGTGCATTTGCATGCAAATATGCGTAATCGGGACCTTCGAATCGATTCGGAAGCACGATCGCGATTTTTTCGAACCCCTGTGCGGAATCGCTTCGAAACACGGGAGAACAGTGCATTTGCATGCAAATATGCGTAATCGGGACCTTCGAATCGATTCGGAAGCACGATCGCGATTTTTTCGAACCCCTGTGCGGAATCGCTTCGAAACTCGGGAGAACAGTGCATTTGCATGCAAATATGCGTAATCGGGACCTTCGAATCGATTCGGAAGCACGATCGCGATTTTTTCGAACCCCTGTGCGGAATCGCTTCGAAACTCGGGAGAACAGTGCATTTGCATGCAAATATGCGTAATCGGGACCTTCGAATCGATTCGGAAGCACGATCGCGATTTTTTCGAACCCCTGTGCGGAATCGCTTCGAAACTCGGGAGAACAGTGCATTTGCATGCAAATATGCGTAATCGGGACCTTCGAATCGATTCGGAAGCACGATCGCGATTTTTTCGAACCCCTGTGCGGAATCGCTTCGAAACTCGGGAGAACAGTGCATTTGCATGCAAATATGCGTAATCGGGACCTTCGAATCGATTCGGAAGCACGATCGCGATTTTTTCGAACCCCTGTGCGGAATCGCTTCGAAACTCGGGAGAACAGTGCATTTGCATGCAAATATGCGTAATCGGGACCTTCGAATCGATTCGGAAGCACGATCGCGATTTTTTCGAACCCCTGTGCGGAATCGCTTCGAAACTCGGGAGAACAGTGCATTTGCATGCAAATATGCGTAATCGGGACCTTCGAATCGATTCGGAAGCACGATCGCGATTTTTTCGAACCCCTGTGCGGAATCGCTTCGAAACTCGGGAGAACAGTGCATTTGCATGCAAATATGCGTAATCGGGACCTTCGAATCGATTCGGAAGCACGATCGCGATTTTTTCGAACCCCTGTGCGGAATCGCTTCGAAACACGGGAGAACAGTGCATTTGCATGCAAATATGCGTAATCGGGACCTTCGAATCGATTCGGAAGCACGATCGCGATTTTTTCGAACCCCTGTGCGGAATCGCTTCGAAACTCGGGAGAACAGTGCATTTGCATGCAAATATGCGTAATCGGGACCTTCGAATCGATTCGGAAGCACGATCGCGATTTTTTCGAACCCCTGTGCGGAATCGCTTCGAAACTCGGGAGAACAGTGCATTTGCATGCAAATATGCGTAATCGGGACCTTCGAATCGATTCGGAAGCACGATCGCGATTTTTTCGAACCCCTGTGCGGAATCGCTTCGAAACTCGGGAGAACAGTGCATTTGCATGCAAATATGCGTAATCGGGACCTTCGAATCGATTCGGAAGCACGATCGCGATTTTTTCGAACCCCTGTGCGGAATCGCTTCGAAACTCGGGAGAACAGTGCATTTGCATGCAAATATGCGTAATCGGGACCTTCGAATCGATTCGGAAGCACGATCGCGATTTTTTCGAACCCCTGTGCGGAATCGCTTCGAAACTCGGGAGAACAGTGCATTTGCATGCAAATATGCGTAATCGGGACCTTCGAATCGATTCGGAAGCACGATCGCGATTTTTTCGAACCCCTGTGCGGAATCGCTTCGAAACTCGGGAGAACAGTGCATTTGCATGCAAATATGCGTAATC
>CAKAJI010000662.1:0-26732 GCA_916610255.1 Lasioglossum lativentre | reverse complement strand
ACTGCATATTACGTTATATTATAAGGTATTTTCAATGATGCACTGCATATTACTTTATATTATAAGGTATTTTCAATGATACACTACAAATTACGATATATTATAAGGTATTTTCAATGATACAGTGCATATTACGTTATATTATAAGGTATTTTCATTGATAGACTAGAATTACCATATATTCTAAGGTATTTTCAATGATACACTACAAATTACGATATATTATAAGGTATTTTCAATGATACACTGCATATTACGTTATATTATTAGGTATTTTCAATGATACACTGCATATTACGTTATATTATAAGGTATTTTCAATGATACACTGCATATTACGTTATATTATAAGGTATTTTCAATGATACACTGCATATTACGTTATATTATAAGGTATTTTCAATGATACACTGCATATTACGTTATATTATAAGGTATTTTCAATGATACACTGCATATTACGTTATATTATTAGGTATTTTCAATGATACACTAAAAAATTACGATATATTATAACGTATTTCCAATGATGCACTGCATATTACGTTATACTATAAGGTATTTTCAATGATACACTACAAATTACGATATATTATAAGGTATTTTCAATCATACCCTGCATATTACGTTATATTATAAGGTATTTTCAATGATACACTGCATATTACGTTATATTATAAGGTATTTTCAATGATGCACTGCATATTACGTTATACTATAAGGTATTTTCAATGATACACTACAAATTACGATATATTATAAGGTATTTTCAATGATACACTGCATATTACGTTATATTATAAGGTATTTTCAATGATACACTGCATAGTACGTTATATTATAAGGTATTTTCAATGATACACTGCATATTACGTTATATTATAAGGTATTTTCAATGATACACTGCATATTACGTTATATTATAAGGTATTTTCAATGATGCACTGCATATTACTTTATATTATAAGGTATTTTCAATGATACACTACAAATTACGATATATTATAAGGTATTTTCAATGATACAGTGCATATTACGTTATATTATAAGGTATTTTCATTGATAGACTAGAATTACCATATATTCTAAGGTATTTTCAATGATACACTGCATATTACGTTATATCATAAGGTATTTTCAATGATACACTGCATATTACGTTATATTATAAGGTATTTTCAATGATACACTACAAATTACGATATATTATAAGGTATTTTCAATGATACCCTGCATATTACGTTATATTATAAGGTACTTTCAATGATAAACTACTATATATTATAAGGTATTTTCAATGATACACTGCATATTACGTTATATTATAAGGTATTTTCAATGATACACTGCATATTACGTTATATTATAAGGTATTTTCAATGATACACTGCATATTACGTTATATTATAAGGTATTTTCATTGATAGACAAGAATTACCATATATTCTAAGGTATTTTCAATGATACACTACAAATTACGATATATTATAAGGTATTTTCAATGATACACTGCATATTACGTTATATTATAAGGTATTTTCAATGATACACTGCATATTACGTTATATTATAAGGTATTTTCAATGATACACTGCATATTACGTTATATTATAAGGTATTTTCAATGATGCACTGCATATTACTTTATATTATAAGGTATTTTCATTGATAGACAAGAATTACCATATATTCTAAGGTATTTTCAATGATACACTGCATATTACGTTATATTATTAGGTATTTGCAATGATACACTAAAAAATTACGATATATTATAACGTATTTCCAATGATGCACTGCATATTACGTTATACTATAAGGTATTTTCAATGATACACTACAAATTACGATATATTATAAGGTATTTTCAATGATACACTGCATATTACGTTATATTATAAGGTATTTTCATTGATAGACAAGAATTATCATATATTCTAAGGTATTTTCAATGATACACTACAAATTACGATATATTATAAGGTATTTTCAATGATACACTGCATATTACGTTATATTATAAGGTATTTTCAATGATACACTGCATATTACGTTATATTATAAGGTATTTTCAATGATACACTGCATATTACGTTATATTATAAGGTATTTTCAATGATACACTGCATAATACGTTATATTATAAGGTATTTTCAATGATGCACTGCATATTACTTTATATTATAAGGTATTTTCAATGATACACTACAAATTACGATATATTATAAGGTATTTTCAATGATACAGTGCATATTACGTTATATTATAAGGTATTTTCATTGATAGACTAGAATTACCATATATTCTAAGGTATTTTCAATGATACACTGCATATTACGTTATATCATAAGGTATTTTCAATGATACACTGCATATTACGTTATATTATAAGGTATTTTCAATGATACACTACAAATTACGATATATTATAAGGTATTTTCAATGATACCCTGCATATTACGTTATATTATAAGGTACTTTCAATGATAAACTACTATATATTATAAGGTATTTTCAATGATACACTGCATATTACGTTATATTATAAGGTATTTTCATTGATAGACAAGAATTACCATATATTCTAAGGTATTTTCAATGATACACTACAAATTACGATATATTATAAGGTATTTTCAATGATACACTACAAATTACGATATATTATAAGGTATTTTCAATGATACACTGCATATTACGTTATATGAGAAGGTATTTTCATTGATACACTACAAATTACGATATACTATAAGGTATTTTCAATCATACCCTGCATATTACGTTATATTATAAGGTATTTTCAATGATACACTGCATATTACGTTATATTATAAGGTATTTTCAATGATGCACTGCATATTACGTTATACTATAAGGTATTTTCAATGATACACTACAAATTACGATATATTATAAGGTATTTTCAATGATACACTGCATATTACGTTATATTATAAGGTATTTTCAATGATACACTGCATAGTACGTTATATTATAAGGTATTTTCAATGATACACTGCATATTACGTTATATTATAAGGTATTTTCAATGATACACTGCATATTACGTTATATTATAAGGTATTTTCAATGATGCACTGCATATTACTTTATATTATAAGTTATTTTCAATGATACACTACAAATTACGATATATTATAAGGTATTTTCAATGATACAGTGCATATTACGTTATATTATAAGGTATTTTCATTGATAGACTAGAATTACCATATATTCTAAGGTATTTTCAATGATACACTGCATATTACGTTATATCATAAGGTATTTTCAATGATACACTGCATATTACGTTATATTATAAGGTATTTTCAATGATACACTACAAATTACGATATATTATAAGGTATTTTCAATGATACCCTGCATATTACGTTATATTATAAGGTACTTTCAATGATAAACTACTATATATTATGAGGTATTTTCAATGATACACTGCATATTACGTTATATTATAAGGTATTTTCATTGATAGACAAGAATTACCATATATTCTAAGGTATTTTCAATGATACACTACAAATTACGATATATTATAAGGTATTTTCAATGATACACTGCATATTACGTTATATTATTAGGTATTTTCAATGATACACTAAAAAATTACGTTATATTATAAGGTATTTTCAATGATACACTGCATATTACGTTATATTATAAGGTATTTTCAATGATACACTGCATATTACGTTATATTATAAGGTATTTTCAATGATACACTGCATATTACGTTATATTATAAGGTATTTTCAATGATACACTGCATATTACGTTATATTATAAGGTATTTTCAATGATACACTGCATATTACGTTATATTATAAGGTATTTTCATTGATAGACAAGAATTACCATATATTCTAAGGTATTTTCAATGATACACTACAAATTACGATATATTATAAGGTATTTTCAATGATACACTGCATATTACGTTATATTATAAGGTATTTTCAATGATACACTGCATATTACGTTATATTATAAGGTATTTTCAATGATACACTGCATATTACGTTATATTATAAGGTATTTTCAATGATACACTGCATATTACGTTATATTATAAGGTATTTTCAATGATACACTGCATATTACGTTATATTATAAGGTATTTTCAATGATACACTGCATATTACGTTATATTATAAGGTATTTTCAATGATACACTGCATATTACGTTATATTATAAGGTATTTTCAATGATGCACTGCATATTACTTTATATTATAAGGTATTTTCAATGATACACTACAAATTACGATATATTATAAGGTATTTTCAATGATACAGTGCATATTACGTTATATTATAAGGTATTTTCATTGATAGACTAGAATTACCATATATTCTAAGGTATTTTCAATGATACACTACAAATTACGATATATTATAAGGTATTTTCAATGATACACTGCATATTACGTTATATTATTAGGTATTTTCAATGATACACTGCATATTACGTTATATTATAAGGTATTTTCAATGATACACTGCATATTACGTTATATTATAAGGTATTTTCAATGATACACTGCATATTACGTTATATTATAAGGTATTTTCAATGATACACTGCATATTACGTTATATTATAAGGTATTTTCAATGATACACTGCATATTACGTTATATTATTAGGTATTTTCAATGATACACTAAAAAATTACGATATATTATAACGTATTTCCAATGATGCACTGCATATTACGTTATACTATAAGGTATTTTCAATGATACACTACAAATTACGATATATTATAAGGTATTTTCAATCATACCCTGCATATTACGTTATATTATAAGGTATTTTCAATGATACACTGCATATTACGTTATATTATAAGGTATTTTCAATGATGCACTGCATATTACGTTATACTATAAGGTATTTTCAATGATACACTACAAATTACGATATATTATAAGGTATTTTCAATGATACACTGCATATTACGTTATATTATAAGGTATTTTCAATGATACACTGCATAGTACGTTATATTATAAGGTATTTTCAATGATACACTGCATATTACGTTATATTATAAGGTATTTTCAATGATACACTGCATATTACGTTATATTATAAGGTATTTTCAATGATGCACTGCATATTACTTTATATTATAAGGTATTTTCAATGATACACTACAAATTACGATATATTATAAGGTATTTTCAATGATACAGTGCATATTACGTTATATTATAAGGTATTTTCATTGATAGACTAGAATTACCATATATTCTAAGGTATTTTCAATGATACACTGCATATTACGTTATATCATAAGGTATTTTCAATGATACACTGCATATTACGTTATATTATAAGGTATTTTCAATGATACACTACAAATTACGATATATTATAAGGTATTTTCAATGATACCCTGCATATTACGTTATATTATAAGGTACTTTCAATGATAAACTACTATATATTATAAGGTATTTTCAATGATACACTGCATATTACGTTATATTATAAGGTATTTTCAATGATACACTGCATATTACGTTATATTATAAGGTATTTTCAATGATACACTGCATATTACGTTATATTATAAGGTATTTTCATTGATAGACAAGAATTACCATATATTCTAAGGTATTTTCAATGATACACTACAAATTACGATATATTATAAGGTATTTTCAATGATACACTGCATATTACGTTATATTATAAGGTATTTTCAATGATACACTGCATATTACGTTATATTATAAGGTATTTTCAATGATACACTGCATATTACGTTATATTATAAGGTATTTTCAATGATGCACTGCATATTACTTTATATTATAAGGTATTTTCATTGATAGACAAGAATTACCATATATTCTAAGGTATTTTCAATGATACACTGCATATTACGTTATATTATTAGGTATTTGCAATGATACACTAAAAAATTACGATATATTATAACGTATTTCCAATGATGCACTGCATATTACGTTATACTATAAGGTATTTTCAATGATACACTACAAATTACGATATATTATAAGGTATTTTCAATGATACACTGCATATTACGTTATATTATAAGGTATTTTCATTGATAGACAAGAATTATCATATATTCTAAGGTATTTTCAATGATACACTACAAATTACGATATATTATAAGGTATTTTCAATGATACACTGCATATTACGTTATATTATAAGGTATTTTCAATGATACACTGCATATTACGTTATATTATAAGGTATTTTCAATGATACACTGCATATTACGTTATATTATAAGGTATTTTCAATGATACACTGCATATTACGTTATATTATAAGGTATTTTCAATGATACACTGCATATTACGTTATATTATAAGGTATTTTCAATGATACACTGCATATTACGTTATATTATAAGGTATTTTCAATGATACACTGCATATTACGTTATATTGTAAGGTATTTTCAATGATGCACTGCATATTACTTTATATTATAAGGTATTTTCAATGATACACTACAAATTACGATATATTATAAGGTATTTTCAATGATACAGTGCATATTACGTTATATTATAAGGTATTTTCATTGATAGACTAGAATTACCATATATTCTAAGGTATTTTCAATGATACACTGCATATTACGTTATATCATAAGGTATTTTCAATGATACACTGCATATTACGTTATATTATAAGGTATTTTCAATGATACACTAAAAAATTACGATATATTAAAACGTATTTCCAATGATGCACTGCATATTACGTTATACTATAAGGTATTTTCAATGATACACTACAAATTGCGATATATTATAAGGTATTTTCAATCATACAGTGCATATTACGTTATATTATAAGGTATTTTCAATGATACACTGCATATTACGTTATATTATAAGGTATTTTCAATGATACACTGCATATTACGTTATACAATAAGGTATTTTCAATGATACACTACAAATTACGATATATTATAAGGATTTTCAATGATACACTGCATATTACGTTATATGAGAAGGTATTTTCATTGATACACTACAAATTACGATATATTATAAGGTATTTTCAATGATACCCTGCATATTACGTTATATTATAAGGTATTTTCAATGATACACTGCATATTACGTTATATTATAAGGTATTTTCAATGATGCACTGCATATTACGTTATACTATAAGGTATTTTCAATGATACACTACAAATTACGATATATTATAAGGTATTTTCAATGATACACTGCATATTACGTTATATTATAAGGTATTTTCAATGATACACTGCATATTACGTTATATTATAAGGTATTTTCAATGATACACTGCATATTACGTTATATTATAAGGTATTTTCAATGATACACTGCATAATACGTTATATTATAAGGTATTTTCAATGATGCACTGCATATTACTTTATATTATAAGGTATTTTCAATGATACACTACAAA
This sequence comes from Lasioglossum lativentre, assembly GCA_916610255.1. Taxonomy (NCBI): domain Eukaryota; kingdom Metazoa; phylum Arthropoda; class Insecta; order Hymenoptera; family Halictidae; genus Lasioglossum; species Lasioglossum lativentre. Next base: position 19,260 of record CAKAJI010000662.1, on the reverse strand, counting down.
TTACGATATATTATAAGGTATTTTCAATGATACAGTGCATATTACGTTATATTATAAGGTATTTTCATTGATAGACTAGAATTACCATATATTCTAAGGTATTTTCAATGATACACTGCATATTACGTTATATCATAAGGTATTTTCAATGATACACTGCATATTACGTTATATTATAAGGTATTTTCAATGATACACTACAAATTACGATATATTATAACGTTATATTATAAGGTACTTTCAATGATAAACTACTATATATTATAAGGTATTTTCAATGATACACTGCATATTACGTTATATTATAAGGTATTTTCATTGATAGACAAGAATTACCATATATTCTAAGGTATTTTCAATGATACACTACAAATTACGATATATTATAAGGTATTTTCAATGATACACTACAAATTACGATATATTATAAGGTATTTTCAATGATACACTGCATATTACGTTATATGAGAAGGTATTTTCATTGATACACTACAAATTACGATATACTATAAGGTATTTTCAATCATACCCTGCATATTACGTTATATTATAAGGTATTTTCAATGATACACTGCATATTACGTTATATTATAAGGTATTTTCAATGATGCACTGCATATTACGTTATACTATAAGGTATTTTCAATGATACACTACAAATTACGATATATAATAAGGTATTTTCAATGATACACTGCATATTACGTTATATTATAAGGTATTTTCAATGATACACTGCATAGTACGTTATATTATAAGGTATTTTCAATGATACACTGCATATTACGTTATATTATAAGGTATTTTCAATGATACACTGCATATTACGTTATATTATAAGGTATTTTCAATGATGCACTGCATATTACTTTATATTATAAGGTATTTTCAACGATACACTACAAATTACGATATATTATAAGGTATTTTCAATGATACAGTGCATATTACGTTATATTATAAGGTATTTTCATTGATAGACTAGAATTACCATATATTCTAAGGTATTTTCAATGATACACTGCATATTACGTTATATCATAAGGTATTTTCAATGATACACTGCATATTACGTTATATTATAAGGTATTTTCAATGATACACTACAAATTACGATATATTATAAGGTATTTTCAATGATACCCTGCATATTACGTTATATTATAAGGTACTTTCAATGATAGACAAGAATTACCATATATTCTAAGGTATTTTCAATGATACACTACAAATTACGATATATTATAAGGTATTTTCAATGATACACTGCATATTACGTTATATTATTAGGTATTTTCAATGATACACTAAAAAATTACGTTATATTATAAGGTATTTTCAATGATACACTGCATATTACGTTATATTATAAGGTATTTTCAATGATACACTGCATATTACGTTATATTATAAGGTATTTTCAATGATACACTGCATATTACGTTATATTATAAGGTATTTTCAATGATACACTGCATATTACGTTATATTATAAGGTATTTTCAATGATACACTGCATATTACGTTATATTATAAGGTATTTTCATTGATAGACAAGAATTACCATATATTCTAAGGTATTTTCAATGATACACTACAAATTACGATATATTATAAGGTATTTTCAATGATACACTGCATATTACGTTATATTATAAGGTATTTTCAATGATACACTGCATATTACGTTATATTATAAGGTATTTTCAATGATACACTGCATATTACGTTATATTATAAGGTATTTTCAATGATACACTGCATATTACGTTATATTATAAGGTATTTTCAATGATACACTGCATATTACGTTATATTATAAGGTATTTTCAATGATACACTGCATATTACGTTATATTATAAGGTATTTTCATTGATAGACAAGAATTACCATATATTCTAAGGTATTTTCAATGATACACTACAAATTACGATATATTATAAGGTATTTTCAATGATACACTGCATATTACGTTATATTATAAGGTATTTTCAATGATACACTGCATATTACGTTATATTATAAGGTATTTTCAATGATACACTGCATATTACGTTATATTATAAGGTATTTTCAATGATACACTGCATATTACGTTATATTATAAGGTATTTTCAATGATACACTGCATATTACGTTATATTATAAGGTATTTTCAATGATACACTGCATATTACGTTATATTATAAGGTATTTTCAATGATACACTGCATATTACGTTATATTATAAGGTATTTTCAATGATGCACTGCATATTACTTTATATTATAAGGTATTTTCAATGATACACTACAAATTACGATATATTATAAGGTATTTTCAATGATACAGTGCATATTACGTTATATTATAAGGTATTTTCATTGATAGACTAGAATTACCATATATTCTAAGGTATTTTCAATGATACACTACAAATTACGATATATTATAAGGTATTTTCAATGATACACTGCATATTACGTTATATTATAAGGTATTTTCAATGATACACTGCATATTACGTTATATCATAAGGTATTTTCAATGATACACTGCATATTACGTTATATTATAAGGTATTTTCAATGATACACTACAAATTACGTTATATTATAAGGTATTTTCAATGATACACTGCATATTACGTTATATTATAAGGTATTTTCAATGATACACTGCATATTACGTTATATTATAAGGTATTTTCAATGATACACTGCATATTACGTTATATTATAAGGTATTTTCAATGATACACTGCATATTACGTTATATTATAAGGTATTTTCAATGATACACTGCATATTACGTTATATTATAAGGTATTTTCAATGATGCACTGCATATTACTTTATATTATAAGGTATTTTCAATGATACACTACAAATTACGATATATTATAAGGTATTTTCAATGATACAGTGCATATTACGTTATATTATAAGGTATTTTCAATGATACACTGCATATTACGTTATATTATAAGGTATTTTCAATGATACACTGCATATTACGTTATATTATAAGGTATTTTCAATGATACACTGCATATTACGTTATATTATAAGGTATTTTCATTGATAGACAAGAATTACCATATATTCTAAGGTATTTTCAATGATACACTACAAATTACGATATATTATAAGGTATTTTCAATGATACACTGCATATTACGTTATATTATAAGGTATTTTCAATGATACACTGCATATTACGTTATATTATAAGGTATTTTCAATGATACACTGCATATTACGTTATATTATAAGGTATTTTCAATGATACACTGCATATTACGTTATATTATAAGGTATTTTCAATGATACACTGCATATTACGTTATATTATAAGGTATTTTCAATGATACACTGCATATTACGTTATATTATAAGGTATTTTCATTGATAGACAAGAATTACCATATATTCTAAGGTATTTTCAATGATACACTACAAATTACGATATATTATAAGGTATTTTCAATGATACACTGCATATTACGTTATATTATAAGGTATTTTCAATGATACACTGCATATTACGTTATATTATAAGGTATTTTCAATGATACACTGCATATTACGTTATATTATAAGGTATTTTCAATGATACACTGCATATTACGTTATATTATAAGGTATTTTCAATGATACACTGCATATTACGTTATATTATAAGGTATTTTCAATGATACACTGCATATTACGTTATATTATAAGGTATTTTCAATGATACACTGCATATTACGTTATATTATAAGGTATTTTCAATGATGCACTGCATATTACTTTATATTATAAGGTATTTTCAATGATACACTACAAATTACGATATATTATAAGGTATTTTCAATGATACAGTGCATATTACGTTATATTATAAGGTATTTTCATTGATAGACTAGAATTACCATATATTCTAAGGTATTTTCAATGATACACTACAAATTACGATATATTATAAGGTATTTTCAATGATACACTGCATATTACGTTATATTATAAGGTATTTTCAATGATACACTGCATATTACGTTATATCATAAGGTATTTTCAATGATACACTGCATATTACGTTATATTATAAGGTATTTTCAATGATACACTACAAATTACGTTATATTATAAGGTATTTTCAATGATACACTGCATATTACGTTATATTATAAGGTATTTTCAATGATACACTGCATATTACGTTATATTATAAGGTATTTTCAATGATACACTGCATATTACGTTATATTATAAGGTATTTTCAATGATACACTGCATATTACGTTATATTATAAGGTATTTTCAATGATACACTGCATATTACGTTATATTATAAGGTATTTTCAATGATGCACTGCATATTACTTTATATTATAAGGTATTTTCAATGATACACTACAAATTACGATATATTATAAGGTATTTTCAATGATACAGTGCATATTACGTTATATTATAAGGTATTTTCAATGATACACTGCATATTACGTTATATTATAAGGTATTTTCAATGATACACTGCATATTACGTTATATTATAAGGTATTTTCAATGATACACTGCATATTACGTTATATTATAAGGTATTTTCAATAATGCACTGCATATTACGTTATATTATAAGGTATTTTCAATGATACACTGCATATTACGTTATATTATAAGGTATTTTCAATGATACACTGCATATTACGTTATATTATAAGGTATTTTCAATGATACACTGCATATTACGTTATATTATAAGGTATTTTCAATGATACACTGCATATTACGTTATATTATAAGGTATTTTCATTGATAGACAAGAATTACCATATATTCTAAGGTATTTTCAATGATACACTACAAATTACGATATATTATAAGGTATTTTCAATGATACACTGCATATTACGTTATATTATAAGGTATTTTCAATGATACACTGCATATTACGTTATATTATAAGGTATTTTCAATGATACACTGCATATTACGTTATATTATAAGGTATTTTCAATGATACACTGCATATTACGTTATATTATAAGGTATTTTCAATGATACACTGCATATTACGTTATATTATAAGGTATTTTCAATGATACACTGCATATTACGTTATATTATAAGGTATTTTCATTGATAGACAAGAATTACCATATATTCTAAGGTATTTTCAATGATACACTACAAATTACGATATATTATAAGGTATTTTCAATGATACACTGCATATTACGTTATATTATAAGGTATTTTCAATGATACACTGCATATTACGTTATATTATAAGGTATTTTCAATGATACACTGCATATTACGTTATATTATAAGGTATTTTCAATGATACACTGCATATTACGTTATATTATAAGGTATTTTCAATGATACACTGCATATTACGTTATATTATAAGGTATTTTCAATGATACACTGCATATTACGTTATATTATAAGGTATTTTCAATGATACACTGCATATTACGTTATATTATAAGGTATTTTCAATGATGCACTGCATATTACTTTATATTATAAGGTATTTTCAATGATACACTACAAATTACGATATATTATAAGGTATTTTCAATGATACAGTGCATATTACGTTATATTATAAGGTATTTTCATTGATAGACTAGAATTACCATATATTCTAAGGTATTTTCAATGATACACTACAAATTACGATATATTATAAGGTATTTTCAATGATACACTGCATATTACGTTATATTATAAGGTATTTTCAATGATACACTGCATATTACGTTATATCATAAGGTATTTTCAATGATACACTGCATATTACGTTATATTATAAGGTATTTTCAATGATACACTACAAATTACGTTATATTATAAGGTATTTTCAATGATACACTGCATATTACGTTATATTATAAGGTATTTTCAATGATACACTGCATATTACGTTATATTATAAGGTATTTTCAATGATACACTGCATATTACGTTATATTATAAGGTATTTTCAATGATACACTGCATATTACGTTATATTATAAGGTATTTTCAATGATACACTGCATATTACGTTATATTATAAGGTATTTTCAATGATGCACTGCATATTACTTTATATTATAAGGTATTTTCAATGATACACTACAAATTACGATATATTATAAGGTATTTTCAATGATACAGTGCATATTACGTTATATTATAAGGTATTTTCAATGATACACTGCATATTACGTTATATTATAAGGTATTTTCAATGATACACTGCATATTACGTTATATTATAAGGTATTTTCAATGATACACTGCATATTACGTTATATTATAAGGTATTTTCAATAATGCACTGCATATTACGTTATATTATAAGGTATTTTCAATGATGCACTGCATAATACTTTATATTATAAGGTATTTTCAATGATACACTACAAATTACGATATATTATAAGGTATTTTCAATGATACAGTGCATATTACGTTATATTATAAGGTATTTTCATTGATAGACTAGAATTACCATATATTCTAAGGTATTTTCAATGATACACTACAAATTACGATATATTATAAGGTATTTTCAATGATACACTGCATATTACGTTATATTATAAGGTATTTTCAATGATACACTGCATATTACGTTATATCATAAGGTATTTTCAATGATACACTGCATATTACGTTATATTATAAGGTATTTTCAATGATACACTACAAATTACGTTATATTATAAGGTATTTTCAATGATACACTGCATATTACGTTATATTATAAGGTATTTTCAATGATACACTGCATATTACGTTATATTATAAGGTATTTTCAATGATACACTGCATATTACGTTATATTATAAGGTATTTTCAATGATACACTGCATATTACGTTATATTATAAGGTATTTTCAATGATACACTGCATATTACGTTATATTATAAGGTATTTTCAATGATACAGTGCATATTACGTTATATTATAAGGTATTATCATTGATAGACTAGAATTACCATATATTCTAAGGTATTTTCAATGATACACTACAAATTACGATATATTATAAGGTATTTTCAATGATACACTGCATATTACGTTATATTATAAGGTATTTTCAATGATACACTGCATATTACGTTATATCATAAGGTATTTTCAATGATACACTGCATATTACGTTATATTATAAGGTATTTTCAATGATACACTACAAATTACGTTATATTATAAGGTATTTTCAATGATACACTGCATATTACGTTATATTATAAGGTATTTTCAATGATACACTGCATATTACGTTATATTATAAGGTATTTTCAATGATACACTGCATATTACGTTATATTATAAGGTATTTTCAATGATACACTGCATATTACGTTATATTATAAGGTATTTTCAATGATACACTGCATATTACGTTATATTATAAGGTATTTTCAATGATGCACTGCATATTACTTTATATTATAAGGTATTTTCAATGATAGACTAGAATTACCATATATTCTAAGGTATTTTCAATGATACACTACAAATTACGATATATTATAAGGTATTTTCAATGATACACTGCATATTACGTTATATTATAAGGTATTTTCAATGATACACTGCATATTACGTTATATCATAAGGTATTTTCAATGATACACTGCATATTACGTTATATTATAAGGTATTTTCAATGATACACTACAAATTACGTTATATTATAAGGTATTTTCAATGATACACTGCATATTACGTTATATTATAAGGTATTTTCAATGATACACTGCATATTACGTTATATTATAAGGTATTTTCAATGATACACTGCATATTACGTTATATTATAAGGTATTTTCAATGATACACTGCATATTACGTTATATTATAAGGTATTTTCAATGATACACTGCATATTACGTTATATTATAAGGTATTTCAATGATACAGTGCATATTACGTTATATTATAAGGTATTTTCATTGATAGACTAGAATTACCATATATTCTAAGGTATTTTCAATGATACACTACAAATTACGATATATTATAAGGTATTTTCAATGATACACTGCATATTACGTTATATTATAAGGTATTTTCAATGATACACTGCATATTACGTTATATCATAAGGTATTTTCAATGATACACTGCATATTACGTTATATTATAAGGTATTTTCAATGATACACTACAAATTACGTTATATTATAAGGTATTTTCAATGATACACTGCATATTACGTTATATTATAAGGTATTTTCAATGATACACTGCATATTACGTTATATTATAAGGTATTTTCAATGATACACTGCATATTACGTTATATTATAAGGTATTTTCAATGATACACTGCATATTACGTTATATTATAAGGTATTTTCAATGATACACTGCATATTACGTTATATTATAAGGTATTTTCAATGATGCACTGCATATTACTTTATATTATAAGGTATTTTCAATGATACACTACAAATTACGATATATTATAAGGTATTTTCAATGATACAGTGCATATTACGTTATATTATAAGGTATTTTCAATGATACACTGCATATTACGTTATATTATAAGGTATTTTCAATGATACACTGCATATTACGTTATATTATAAGGTATTTTCAATGATACACTGCATATTACGTTATATTATAAGGTATTTTCAATGATGCACTGCATATTACTTTATATTATAAGGTATTTTCAATGATACACTACAAATTACGATATATTATAAGGTATTTTCAATGATACAGTGCATATTACGTTATATTATAAGGTATTTTCATTGATAGACTAGAATTACCATATATTCTAAGGTATTTTCAATGATACACTGCATATTACGTTATATCATAAGGTATTTTCAATGATACACTGCATATTACGTTATATTATAAGGTATTTTCAATGATACACTACAAATTACGATATATTATAAGGTATTTTCTATGATACCCTGCATATTACGTTATATTATAAGGTACTTTCAATGATAAACTACTATATATTATAAGGTATTTTCAATGATACACTGCATATTACGTTATATTATAAGGTATTTTCATTGATAGACAAGAATTACCATATATTCTAAGGTATTTTCAATGATACACTACAAATTACGATATATTATAAGGTATTTTCAATGATACACTGCATATTACGTTATATTATTAGGTATTTTCAATGATACACTAAAAAATTACGTTATATTATAAGGTATTTTCAATGATACACTAAAAAATTACGTTATATTATAAGGTATTTTCAATGATACACTGCATATTACGTTATATTATAAGGTATTTTCAATGATACACTGCATATTACGTTATATTATAAGGTATTTTCAATGATACACTGCATATTACGTTATATCATAAGGTATTTTCAATGATACACTGCATATTACGTTATATTATAAGGTATTTTCAATGATACACTACAAATTACGTTATATTATAAGGTATTTTCAATGATACACTGCATATTACGTTATATTATAAGGTATTTTCAATGATACACTGCATATTACGTTATATTACAAGATATTTTCAATGATACACTGCATATTACGTTATATTATAAGGTATTTTCAATGATACACTGCATATTACGTTATATTATAAGGTATTTTCAATGATACACTGCATATTACGTTATATTATAAGGTATTTTCAATGATGCACTGCATATTACTTTATATTATAAGGTATTTTCAATGATACACTACAAATTACGATATATTATAAGGTATTTTCAATGATACAGTGCATATTACGTTATATTATAAGGTATTTTCAATGATACACTGCATATTACGTTATATTATAAGGTATTTTCAATGATACACTGCATATTACGTTATATTATAAGGTATTTTCAATGATACACTGCATATTACGTTATATTATAAGGTATTTTCAATGATGCACTGCATATTACTTTATATTATAAGGTATTTTCAATGATACACTACAAATTACGATATATTATAAGGTATTTTCAATGATACAGTGCATATTACGTTATATTATAAGGTATTTTCATTGATAGACTAGAATTACCATATATTCTAAGGTATTTTCAATGATACACTGCATATTACGTTATATCATAAGGTATTTTCAATGATACACTGCATATTACGTTATATTATAAGGTATTTTCAATGATACACTACAAATTACGATATATTATAAGGTATTTTCTATGATACCCTGCATATTACGTTATATTATAAGGTACTTTCAATGATAAACTACTATATATTATAAGGTATTTTCAATGATACACTGCATATTACGTTATATTATAAGGTATTTTCATTGATAGACAAGAATTACCATATATTCTAAGGTATTTTCAATGATACACTACAAATTACGATATATTATAAGGTATTTTCAATGATACACTGCATATTACGTTATATTATTAGGTATTTTCAATGATACACTAAAAAATTACGTTATATTATAAGGTATTTTCAATGATACACTAAAAAATTACGTTATATTATAAGGTATTTTCAATGATACACTGCATATTACGTTATATTATAAGGTATTTTCAATGATACACTGCATATTACGTTATATTATAAGGTATTTTCAATGATACACTGCATATTACGTTATATTATAAGGTATTTTCAATGATACACTGCATATTACGTTATATTATAAGGTATTTTCATTGATAGACAAGAATTACCATATATTCTAAGGTATTTTCAATGATACACTACAAATTACGATATATTATAAGGTATTTTCAATGATACACTGCATATTACGTTATATTATAAGGTATTTTCAATGATACACTGCATATTACGTTATATTATAAGGTATTTTCAATGATACACTGCATATTACGTTATATTATAAGGTATTTTCAATGATACACTGCATATTACGTTATATTATAAGGTATTTTCAATGATACACTGCATATTACGTTATATTATAAGGTATTTTCAATGATACACTGCATATTACGTTATATTATCAGGTATTTTCAATGATACACTACAAATTACGATATATTATAAGGTATTTTCAATGATACACTGCATATTACGTTATATTATTAGGTATTTTCAATGATACACTAAAAAATTACGATATATTATAACGTATTTCCAATGATACACTACAAATTACGATATATTATAAGGTATTTTCAATGATACACTACAAATTACGATATATTATAAGGTATTCTCAATGATACCCTGCATATTACGTTATATTATAAGGTATTTTCAATGATACACTGCATATTACGTTATATTATAAGGTATTTTCAATGATGCACTGCATATTACGTTATACTATAAGGTATTTTCAATGATGCACTGCATATTACTTTATATTATAAGGTATTTTCAATGATACCCTGCATATTACGTTATATTATAAGGTATTTTCAATGATACACTGCATATTACGTTATATTATAAGGTATTTTCAATGATACACTGCATATTACGTTATATTATAAGGTATTTTCAATGAAGCACTGCATATTACTTTATATTATAAGGTATTTTCAATGATACACTACAAATTACGATATATTATAAGGTATTTTCAATGATACAGTGCATATTACGTTATATTATAAGGTATTTTCATTGATAGACTAGAATTACCATATATTCTAAGGTATTTTCAATGATACACTGCATATTACGTTATATCATAAGGTATTTTCAATGATACACTGCATATTACGTTATATTATAAGGTATTTTCAATGATACACTACAAATTACGATATATTATAAGGTATTTTCAATGATACACTGCATATTATGTTATATTATTAGGTATTTTCAATGATACACTAAAAAATTACGATATATTATAAGGTATTTTCAATGATACCCTGCATATTACGTTATATTATAAGGTACTTTCAATGATACACTGCATATTACGTTATATTATAAGGTATTTTCATTGATAGACAAGAATTACCATATATTCTAAGGTATTTTCAATGATATACTACAAATTACGATATATTATAAGGTATTTTCAATGATACACTGCATATTACGTTATATTATAAGGTATTTTCAATGATACACTGCATATGACGTTATATTATAAGGTATTTTCAATGATACACTGCATATTACGTTATATTATAAGGTATTTTCAATGATACACTGCATATGACGTTATATTATAAGGTATTTTCAATGATACACTGCATATTACGTTATATTATAAGGTATTTTCAATGATACACTGCATATTACGTTATATTATAAGGTATTTTCAATGATACACTACATATTACGTTATATCATAAGGTATTTTCAATGATACACTGCATATTACGTTATATTATAAGGTATTTTCAATGATACACTACAAATTACGATATATTATAAGGTATTTTCAATGATACCCTGCATATTACGTTATATTATAAGGTATTTTCAATGATACACTGCATATTACGTTATATTATAAGGTATTTTCAAAGATACACTACAAATTACGATATATTATAAGGTATTTTCAATGATACACTGCATATTACGTTATATGAGAAGGTATTTTCATTGATACACTACAAATTACGATATATTATAAGGTATTTTCAATGATACCCTGCATATTACGTTATATTATAAGGTATTTTCAATGATACACTGCATATTACGTTATATTATAAGGTATTTTCAATGATGCACTGCATATTACGTTATACTATAAGGTATTTTCAATGATGCACTGCATATTACTTTATATTATAAGGTATTTTCAATGATACCCTGCATATTACGTTATATTATAAGGTATTTTCAATGATACACTGCATATTACGTTATATTATAAGGTATTTTCAATGATACACTACAAATTACGATATATTATAAGGTATTTTCAATGATACCCTGCATATTACGTTATATTATAAGGTATTTTCAATGATACACTGCATATTACGTTATATTATAAGGTATTTTCAAAGATACACTACAAATTACGATATATTATAAGGTATTTTCAATGATACACTGCATATTACGTTATATGAGAAGGTATTTTCATTGATACACTACAAATTACGATATATTATAAGGTATTTTCAATGATACCCTGCATATTACGTTATATTATAAGGTATTTTCAATGATACACTGCATATTACGTTATATTATAAGGTATTTTCAATGATGCACTGCATATTACGTTATACTATAAGGTATTTTCAATGATGCACTGCATATTACTTTATATTATAAGGTATTTTCAATGATAACCTGCATATTACGTTATATTATAAGGTATTTTCAAAGATACACTACAAATTACGATATATTATAAGGTATTTTCAATGATACACTGCATATTACGTTATATGAGAAGGTATTTTCATTGATACACTACAAATTACGATATATTATAAGGTATTTTCAATGATACCCTGCATATTACGTTATATTATAAGGTATTTTCAATGATACACTGCATATTACGTTATATTATAAGGTATTTTCAATGATGCACTGCATATTACGTTATACTATAAGGTATTTTCAATGATGCACTGCATATTACTTTATATTATAAGGTATTTTCAATGATACCCTGCATATTACGTTATATTATAAGTTATTTTCAATGATACACTGCATATTACGTTATATTATAAGGTATTTTCAATGATACACTACAAATTACGATATATTATAAGGTATTTTCAATGATACCCTGCATATTACGTTATATTATAAGGTATTTTCAATGATACACTGCATATTACGTTATATTATAAGGTATTTTCAAAGATACACTACAAATTACGATATATTATAAGGTATTTTCAATGATACACTGCATATTACGTTATATGAGAAGGTATTTTCATTGATACACTACAAATTACGATATATTATAAGGTATTTTCAATGATACCCTGCATATTACGTTATATTATAAGGTATTTTCAATGATACACTGCATATTACGTTATATTATAAGGTATTTTCAATGATGCACTGCATATTACGTTATACTATAAGGTATTTTCAATGATGCACTGCATATTACTTTATATTATAAGGTATTTTCAATGATACCCTGCATATTACGTTATATTATAAGGTATTTTCAATGATACACTAAAAAATTACGATATATTATAACGTATTTCCAATGATGCACTGCATATTACGTTATATTATAAGGTATTTTCAATGATACACTGCATATTACGTTATATTATAAGGTATTTTCAATGAGGCACTGCATATTACTTTATATTATAAGGTATTTTCAATGATACACTACAAATTACGATATATTATTAGGTATTTTCAATGATACAGTGCATATTACGTTATATTATAAGGTATTTTCATTGATAGACTAGAATTACCATATATTCTAAGGTATTTTCAATGATACACTGCATATTTCGTTATATCATAAGGTATTTTCAATGATACACTGCATATTACGTTATATTATAAGGTATTTTCAATGATACACTACAAATTACGATATATTATAAGGTATTTTCAATGATACACTGCATATTACGTTATATTATAAGGTATTTTCAATGATACACTGCATATTACGTTATATTATAAGGTATTTTCAATGATGCACTGCATATTACTTTATATTATAAGGTATTTTCAATGATACACTACAAATTACGATATATTATAAGGTATTTTCAATGATACAGTGCATATTACGTTATATTATAAGGTATTTTCATTGATAGACTAGAATTACCATATATTCTAAGGTATTTTCAATGATACACTGCATATTACGTTATATCATAAGGTATTTTCAATGATACACTGCATATTACGTTATATTATAAGGTATTTTCAATGATACACTACAAATTACGATATATTATAAGGTATTTTCAATGATACCCTGCATATTACGTTATATTATAAGGTACTTTCAATGATAAACTACTATATATTATAAGGTATTTTCAATGATACACTGCATATTACGTTATATTATCAGGTATTTTCAATGATACACTACAAATTACGATATATTATAAGGTATTTTCAATGATACACTGCATATTACGTTATATTATTAGGTATTTTCAATGATACACTAAAAAATTACGATATATTATAACGTATTTCCAATGATGCACTGCATATTACGTTATACTATAAGGTATTTTCAATGATACACTACAAATTACGATATATTATAAGGTATTTTCAATGATACACTGCATATTACGTTATATTATAAGGTATTTTCAATGTTACACTGCATATTACGTTATATTATAAGGTATTTTCAATGATACACTGCATATTACGTTATATTATAAGGATTTTCAATGATACACTGCATATTACGTTATATGAGAAGGTATTTTCATTGATACACTACAAATTACGATATATTATAAGGTATTTTCAATGATACCCTGCATATTACGTTATATTATAAGGTATTTTCAATGATACACTGCATATTACGTTATATTATAAGGTATTTTCAATGATGCACTGCATATTACGTTATATTATAAGGTATTTTCAATGATACACTACAAATTACGATATATTATAAGGTATTTTCAATGATACCCTGCATATTACGTTATATTATAAGGTATTTTCAATGATGCACTGCATATTACGTTATACTATAAGGTATTTTCAATGATACACTACAAATTACGATATATTATAAGGTATTTTCAATGATACACTGCATATTACGTTATATTATAAGGTATTTTCAATGATACACTGCATAGTACGTTATATTATAAGGTATTTTCAATGATACACTGCATATTACGTTATATTATAAGGTATTTTCAATGATACACTGCATATTACGTTATATTATAAGGTATTTTCAATGATGCACTGCATATTACTTTATATTATAAGGTATTTTCAATGATACACTACAAATTACGATATATTATAAGGTATTTTCAATGATACAGTGCATATTACGTTATATTATAAGGTATTTTCATTGATAGACTAGAATTAACATATATTCTAAGGTATTTTCAATGATACACTGCATATTACGTTATATCATAAGGTATTTTCAATGATACACTGCATATTACGTTATATTATAAGGTATTTTCAATGATACACTACAAATTACGATATATTATAAGGTATTTTCAATGATACCCTGCATATTACGTTATATTATAAGGTACTTTCAATGATAAACTACTATATATTATAAGGTATTTTCAATGATACACTGCATATTACGTTATATTATAAGGTATTTTCATTGATAGACAAGAATTACCATATATTCTAAGGTATTTTCAATGATACACTACAAATTACGATATATTATAAGGTATTTTCAATGATACACTGCATATTACGTTATATTATTAGGTATTTTCAATGATACACTAAAAAATTACGTTATACAGGGTGTCCCAAAAGTACTTCAACATCGGGAAATGGGAGGTTCCTGAGGTCATTTCAAGCGTCATTTTCCTTTTGCAAAATGTTGTCCGCGGCTTTGTTTAGGAGTTATTAACGAAAAACACGGACCAATCAGAGCGCGAGCTCGACGCTCGTTGGCATGTTCAGCCAACCGCCTGCCGGCTCGCCGCGCTGAACGTGCCAGCGAGCGTCGAACTCGCGCTCTCATTGGTCCGTGTTTTTCGTTAATAACTCCCAAACGAAGCCTCGGACAACATTTTGCAAAAGGAAAATGACGCTTGAAATGACCTCAGGAACCTCCCATTTCCCGATGTTGAAGTACTTTTGGGACACCCTGTATTATAAGGTATTTTCAATGATACACTGCATATTACGTTATACAGGGTGTCCCAAAATGTCTTAAGAATCTCGAAATGGGAGGTTCCTGAGGTCATTTCAAGCGCCATTTTCCTTTTGAAAAATGTTGTCCGAGGCTTCGTTTGGGAGTTATTAACGAAAAACACGGACCAATGAGAGCGCTCCCTGTCGCTCGGCGGCACGGTCAGCGCGGCGAGCCGAGGGGGAAGATAGTGTTGTCGGTACGGCGCGATGTAGTAAGAAGTAGCAGTTTCTCGATTATGTCCCGATTTCGATGAGCTTTGGATATGTTGTTAAGACAATGATTCTGAACAACATTTCCCTTTAGACTTTTTGCCTCGAGGCTTTAGTTTTCGAGATATTTGTAAAAACTTGTAATTGAAAATCGATCGATGTTCATACTACTATCTCCTCTCCGATTTCGATGAGCTTTGGATATGTTGTCAAGACCACGATTGAATAACCATTGTTGTATAACCATATCAAACTTATTTGAAGGTCATTGAAATCGGTGAGGATCCACATAATCTTTACCCGACTTATGGCAACTTTACCCGAACGAGAGAAGAAGCAGAAACTGATTAAATTAAAAACTCACTTATTCAGCCGTAAATCCATTTGCTGCTTCGAAATGTGTGTCACTGGGTCATTCGGTGACGAACTGCACAGATGTCTTCAGGTGTACGACAGTACCGAAAGCTAAGGGCCGTACGGTCAGGTCAACGAACTGCACAGCTGGTGGTAAAACGACAACCGAAGGGATGCGCGGTCAAGTAAACGATCCTGGCTTTCACTTTCACTTTATAAACGATAAATAAATCGTATGTTTCACACAGATGCCACGAAATTTTTACACACTCACGATCACTGTTCACATTTGTCAACACATAACTATGCACTATGCACTAATAATATTTGCAATATCTTTTGCATTGCAGCACAAATCACAATAAATGTCCTTTTCCCCAGAAACAGGTACAAATCCAGGTGCGCATAGCGGGTATACGGTGTTGTCCCTCCCGTTCGTTGTCCATAAATTAGTCCTGTGGTCAGGCCGGGAATTGCAGCACTGGTGATTGGTGGCAGGTACGCGATCGCAGAAAAATCCAAGGGGCACACTCCACAAAGAATGATGTTGAAGACTGACTGCAGTTTTCGGAAGATGCTTCGACCACCCCCAAATAACCCCACCACGAAGCAAAACTGAGCTGGAGGAAAAGTTCAAAACACAACACGTGTTTTGCAGACATAGAAAGTAAGAATCTGCGTGCATTGTCACTCTTGCCTTTCCTCCGGAACAAAAAACTTCCGGCGGGCGCCAAATCTTCTCCTGAACCGTGACTGCCTCAGCAAGGGTCAAGCGGCACCCGCCGAAAGTTTTTTATGGCTTAATTGCACAGCTTAGAAAGAGGTGCCCAAATACGACACGTGCGGAAGGAAATCTTTCCGTCCCCGTACTCTGTGAAGACCTTCGTGTAACTGCCCAGTTTCGATTTATGGCACAACCCCATGGAGACGTGGATCTCTGTTTTTTGTCCCGGAGGAAAGGCAAGAGTGACAATGCACGCAGATTCTTACTTTCTATGTCTGCAAAACACGTGTTGTGTTTTGAACTTTTCCTCCAGCTCAGTTTTGCTTCGTGGTGGGGTTATTTGGGGGTGGTCGAAGCATCTACCGAAAACTGCAGTCAGTCTTCAACATCATTCTTTGTGGAGTGTGCCCCTTGGATTTTTCTGCGATCGCGTACCTGACACCTACCACCAGTGCTGCAGTTCCCGGCCTGACCACAATACTAATTTATGGACAACGAACGGGAGGGACAACACCGTATACCCGCTATGCGCACCTGGATTTGTACCTGTTTCTGGGGAAAAGGACATTTATTGTGATTTGTGCTGCAATGCAAAAGATATTGCAAATATTATTAGTGCATAGTGCATAGTTATGTGTTGACAAATGTGAACAGTGATCGTGAGTGTGTAAAAATTTCGTGGCATCTGTGTGAAACATACGATTTATTTATCGTTTATAAAGTGAAAGTGAAAGCCAGGATCGTTTACTTGACCGCGCATCCCTTCGGTTGTCGTTTTACCACCAGCTGTGCAGTTCGTTGACCTGACCGTACGGCCCTTAGCTTTCGGTACTGTCGTACACCTGAAGACATCTGTGCAGTTCGTCACCGAATGACCCAGTGACACACATTTCGAAGCAGCAAATGGATTTACGGCTGAATAAGTGAGTTTTTAATTTAATCAGTTTCTGCTTCTTCTCTCGTTCGGGTAAAGTTGCCATAAGTCGGGTAAAGATTATGTGGATCCTCACCGATTTCAATGACCTTCAAATAAGTTTGATATGGTTATACAACAATGGTTATTCAATCGTGGTCTTGACAACATATCCAAAGCTCATCGAAATCGGAGAGGAGATAGTAGTATGAACATCGATCGATTTTCAATTACAAGTTTTTACAAATAT
>CAKAJI010000661.1:0-128992 GCA_916610255.1 Lasioglossum lativentre | reverse complement strand
ATAACGTAATATGCAGGGTATCATTGAAAATACCTTATAATATATCGTAATTTGTAGTGTATCAATGAAAATACCTTATAATGTAATGTAATATGCAGTGTATCACTGAAAATACCTTATAATATAACGTAATATGCAGTCTACCATTGAAAATACATTATAAAATAATGTAATATGAAGTCTGTCATTGAAAATGCCTTATAATAAAACGTAATATGCAGTGTACCATTGAAAATACCTTATAATATCACGTAATATGCAGTGTATCATTGAAAATACCTTATAATATAACGTAATATGCAGTGTATCATTGAAAATACCTTATAATATAACGTAATATGCAGGGTATAATTTAAAATACCTTATAATACATCGTAATTTGTAGTGTATCATTGAAAATACCTTAGAATATATGGTAATTCTAGTCTATCAATGAAAATACCTTATAATATAACGTAATATGCAGTGTATCATTGAAAATACCTTATAATATATCGTAATTTGTAGTGTATCATTGAAAATACCTTATAATATAACGTAATATGCAGTGTATCATTGAAAATACCTTATACTATAACGTAATATGCAGTGTATCATTGAAAATACCTTCCCATATAACGTAATATGCAGTGTATCATTGAAAATACCTTATAATATATGGTAATTCTAGTCTGTCAATGAAAATACCTTATAATATAACGTAATATGCAGTGTACCATTGAAAATACCTTAGAATATATCGTAATTTGTAGTGTATCATTGAAAATACCTTATAATCTAACGTAATATGCAGTGTATCATTGAAAATACCTTATAATATAACGTAATATGCAGTGTATCATTGAAAATACCTTCCCATATAACGTAATATGCAGTGTATCATTGAAAATACCTTAATATATATCGTAATTATAATATATCGTAATTTGTAGTGTATCTTTGAAAATACCTTATAATATAACGTAATATGCAGTGTATCGTAGAAAATACCTTATAATATATAGCAGTTTATCATTGAAAATACCTTATAATATACCTTAATATGCAGGGTATCATTGAAAATACCTTATAATATATCGTAATTTGTAGTGTATCATTGAAAATACCTTAGAATATATGGTAATGCTAGTCTATCAATGAAAATACCTTATAATATAACGTAATATGCAGTGTATCATTGAAAATACCTTATAATATCACGTAATATGCAGTGTATCATTGAAAATACCTTATAATATAACGTAATATGCAGTGTATCATTGAAAATACCTTATAATATAACGTAATATGCAGGGTATAATTTAAAATACCTTATAATACATCGTAATTTGTAGTGTATCATTGAAAATACCTTAGAATATATGGTAATTCTAGTCTATCAATGAAAATACCTTATAATATAACGTAATATGCAGTGTATCATTGAAAATACCTTATAATATATCGTAATTTGTAGTGTATCATTGAAAATACCTTATAATATAACGTAATATGCAGTGTATCATTGAAAATACCTTATACTATAACGTAATATGCAGTGTATCATTGAAAATACCTTCCCATATAACGTAATATGCAGTGTATCATTGAAAATACCTTATAATATATGGTAATTCTAGTCTGTCAATGAAAATACCTTATAATATAACGTAATATGCAGTGTACCATTGAAAATACCTTAGAATATATCGTAATTTGTAGTGTATCATTGAAAATACCTTATAATCTAACGTAATATGCAGTGTATCATTGAAAATACCTTATAATATAACGTAATATGCAGTGTATCATTGAAAATACCTTCCCATATAACGTAATATGCAGTGTATCATTGAAAATACCTTATATATATCGTAATTATAATATATCGTAATTTGTAGTGTATCTTTGAAAATACCTTATAATATAACGTAATATGCAGTGTATCGTAGAAAATACCTTATAATATATAGCAGTTTATCATTGAAAATACCTTATAATATACCTTAATATGCAGGGTATCATTGAAAATACCTTATAATATATCGTAATTTGTAGTGTATCATTGAAAATACCTTAGAATATATGGTAATGCTAGTCTATCAATGAAAATACCTTATAATATAACGTAATATGCAGTGTATCATTGAAAATACATTATAAAATAATGTAATATGTAGTCTGTCATTGAAAATACCTTATAATATATAGTAGTTTATCATTGAAAATACCTTATAATATAACGTAATATGCTGTGTATCATTGAAAATACCTTATAATATATCGTAATTTGTATTGTATCATTGAAAATACCTTATAGTATAACGTAATATGCAGTGCATCATTGAAAATACCTTATAATATCACGTAATATGCAGTGTATCATTGAAAATACCTTATAATATAACGTAATATGCAGGGTATCATTGAAAATACCTTATAATATATCGTAATTTGTAGTGTATCAATGAAAATACCTTCTCATATAACGTAATATGCAGTGTATCATTGAAAATACCTTATAATATATCGTAATTTGTAGTGTATCTTTGAAAATACCATATAATATAACGTAATATGCAGTGTATCTTTGAAAATACCATATAATATAACGTAATATGCAGTGTATCATTGAAAATACCTTATAATATAACGTAATATGCAGTGTATCATTGAAAATACCTTCCCATATAACGTAATATGCAGTGTATCATTGAAAATACCTTAATATATATCGTAATTATAATATATCGTAATTTGTAGTGTATCTTTGAAAATACCTTATAATATAACGTAATATGCAGTGTATCGTAGAAAATACCTTATAATATATAGCAGTTTATCATTGAAAATACCTTATAATATACCTTAATATGCAGGGTATCATTGAAAATACCTTATAATATATCGTAATTTGTAGTGTATCTTTGAAAATACCATATAATATAACGTAATATGCAGTGTATCTTTGAAAATACCATATAATATAAGGTAATATGCAGTGTATCATAGAAAATACCTTATAATATATAGCAGTTTATCATTGAAAATACCTTATAATATAACTTAATATGCAGGGTATCATTGAAAATACCTTATAATATAACGTAATATGCAGTGTATCATTGAAAATACCTTATAATATAACGTAATATGCAGTGTATCATTGAAAATACATTATAAAATAATGTAATATGTAGTCTGTCATTGAAAATACCTTATAATATAACGTAATATGCAGTGTATCATTGAAAATACCTTATAATATATAGTAGTTTATCATTGAAAATACCTTATAATATCACGTAATATGCAGTGTATCATTGAAAATACCTTATAATATAACGTAATATGTAGTGTATCATTGAAAATACCTTATAATATAACGTAATATGCAGGGTATAATTTAAAATACCTTATAATACATCGTAATTTGTAGTGTATCATTGAAAATACCTTAGAATATATGGTAATTCTAGTCTATCAATGAAAATACCTTATAATATAACGTAATATGCAGTGTATCATTGAAAATACCTTATAATATATCGTAATTTGTAGTGTATCATTGAAAATACCTTATAATATAACGTAATATGCAGTGTATCATTGAAAATACCTTATACTATAACGTAATATGCAGTGTATCATTGAAAATACCTTCCCATATAACGTAATATGCAGTGTATCATTGAAAATACCTTATAATATATGGTAATTCTAGACTGTCAATGAAAATACCTTATAATATAACGTAATATGCAGTGTACCATTGAAAATACCTTAGAATATATCGTAATTTGTAGTGTATCATTGAAAATACCTTATAATCTAACGTAATATGCAGTGTATCATTGAAAATACCTTATAATATCACGTAATATGCAGTGTATCATTGAAAATACCTTATAATATAACGTAATATGCAGGGTATCATTGAAAATACCTTATAATATATCGTAATTTGTAGTGTATCAATGAAAATACCTTCTCATATAACGTAATATGCAGTGTATCATTGAAAATACCTTATAATATATCGTAATTTGTAGTGTATCTTTGCAAATACCTTATAATATAACGTAATATGCAGTGTATCATAGAAAATACCTTATAATATATAGCAGTTTATCATTGAAAATACCTTATAATATAGCTTAATATGCAGGGTATCATTGAAAATACCTTATAATATATCGTAATTTGTAGTGTATCATTGAAAATACCTTCCCATATAACGTAATATGCAGTGTATCATTGAAAATACCTTAATATATATCGTAATTATAATATATCGTAATTTGTTGTGTGTTCAAGATGCGCGCGCTCCGGCGACAGAGCAGTTGCCGTCGCGCGCATACTTGCGAGAGCACGGCTCTGGCGTCACGATCGACGGCCAATCGGTGGGTCCGCTGAATAGGCATCCGGCCGATCCAACCCCCCGATTGGTCGATCGATGATCTAGATCCTTCGCGAAGGATCTGGTCGCGGAAACAGGACGTCTCCCGTTTCGCGAAAGTTCCAGGAAGACCGCTATAAATAAGAGAGAAACCACGCTCTCGCTCTCTTATTCAGCACGTGTCACACCGAGTCTCTCTCTTACCGCCCGTTCTCTATCGCGCTTAATCAAATAGAATCTTCGCGCGTGACTCAGTTGCTTTAAAATAAAAGTAAATACCAGTTTTCAAATAAATAAAAGGAGTTTCTAGTCAAATACGTGTGTTTAATTCAATAGAAATACATTTATATGACTCGCATGTCAGATTAGAGTAGTGATTTCCATTCAAAGTAAAGTTACATAAAACTCAACGTCCGTTTCATTCGACTATAATCTCAAGTGTTATATCCGAAGCATTAACGGAATCTTCTTTCTAAACATTTTCTGGTCCTTTGAGCCGGATTCCGCGTAAACGAGCCCGCGATTTACGTCGACCACGTGGAGTCCAACTTCAATCCGCTGCTTCAGCAACCTCTTCATCAAAACCATGGAGCTCTCAGGTGATGAATTGATCCAAAAGCAAATCGAACTGCGAGGTAAAATCCGGAGAACGGTGGAAAACCTAAATAAAAAGGGAGAAGCCAATCGAACTCAGGCAGCCATATACACTAGACTGCAAGTTCTAGACAAAATCTGGAGGGAATTCGAGGCAAACAACGACCTCCTTACCTTCAAACACAAGGAAACGTTGAAATCCAGCGATTATAAAAAGAATCAAATCGCGGAAATCGTGGAAGAAGAGTACATTACTCAAAGAGAGACTCTTCAAGAGTACAGCGACAAATTAAAGGAGACTGCTCCTAAGTCGCCGATGGCCTCATTGGCACCAGCTGATGAATCGTCGCTCAGCCACACGACGATGCCTCGTATTCGGATTCCTCCATTCTCAGGGAAATACGAAGATTGGCCTTCCTTCAAGGACCTATTCGAATCCATAATTGGAAAGGATAAGAGACTGGCCAACGTCGAAAGACTGCACTTCCTAAAGGTGAGCTTGACCGGATCCGCTGCAGCTCTCATCAAGGACTTGGCGACCACAAATGATAATTATGCGCGAGCCTGGAAAATTCTAACTGACCATTACGAGAACAAGCGAGTGATAGTTCGTTCGTGTCTCGCCAATTTCGCGGCCGTGAAGAAGCCTCAGCCAGACTCAGCTGCGGAACTCGAAATGTTAATTAACTGCGTGACGAGCACCGTCAGCTCCCTCGAAAATCTCGGTCGTCCGATCCAAAGTTCCGAAGACTGGTTCGTTTACAGTGTTATAGAGCGACTCGACGATCGAACTCGTGGCAAATGGGAAGAGGCGATCACAAACAGCAACGAACCTCCATCGTACGAGAGGTTGACTCAGTTCCTTTCCCGAAGGCTGCAGACACTACAAGCTCTAGAACCAGCCGACTCCAGCAAACCACGGACACCTCCCAAAGAAAAGGGTCAGCCTCCAACTCGCTCCGTTCGGTCGAATCACACTGAGAAGCGAGTCTTCAAAGTCAAATGCGCGTTGTGCCATAAAGAGCATTTTCTCATGCATTGTGAACAATACAAAGCTAAAACCGCGTTAGAACGAAAGCTCACGGTCGACTCAACAGGCTCGTGTGTAAACTGTCTTGGCCATCATAAACTCAGTGTGTGCACGTCAAAACGCGGGTGCTTCGTGTGCGGGGACCGTCATCATTCGTCTCTTCACGAAGCCTTCCAATCAAACGATTCACCAGCCGTTAGCAGTATCAATGTCCACTTGACGCACGACTGCCGAGGTAGTGCCTCGAAGGTTCTTCTGGCCACTGCTCGCATCCTAGTGGAGGACGTTTACGGTAGTAAACACGCTGTAAGAGCCCTAGTAGATCAAGGATCCGAGGTGTCCATGGTGACCGAAAGCCTCGTCCAACGCCTGCGGTTGCCACGAGCTCATACTTCGTTAGCCGTCTTTGGAGTAGGAGGACAGCAGGTCGCCACGGCCCGTGGAAACGCCACCTTGATCGCTTGGTCCTGTGTGAGCAAAGACAAGGTATTAATATCAGCTCTCATATTACCTCGACTCACCTCCTATGTCAGCAGCTCGATAGCAAAGGTCAACTGGCCTCACCTACATAACCTCAAGTTGGCGGATCCTGACTTCGCTTCGGCAGAGCCGATCGAAGTCATTCTTGGTGCCGACGTCTACTCAGCTATCATTCGGAACGGTGTCCGGAAGGGAAACCAGCGTCAACCAGCCGCCCAGAACACAGTATTCGGGTGGATACTCTCTGGACTCACCGGTTCCGATCATCAGATAGAATCAACCCACTCTCATCAAATCACAGTGGGAGATTCACTAACAACCTTGGTGCGGCAATTCTGGGAGCAGGAAGAAGTCCCCTCTCTCCCCAACTCACTCACTCAGGCGGAGAAGGAGTGTGAGACGTTCTTCCAGGCCACTCACGCACGTAATCACGAAGGAAGATTTATCGTCAGGCTTCCTTTTGCCAAACCCGTGCCTGACTTCAGTGCCTCCCGCATCGCCGCAGCAGCTTCTCTAAACAGAATGGAGAAAAGGTTCACTTCCAATCATGACCTTAGGAACCTGTACGTCGACTTCATGGACGCGTACGAGGACCTTGGCCATATGACTCGCACTTCAAAAGCTGGAAAGGGTAAGAATACCTTTTACTTACCTCATCACGGAGTTTTCAGAGCCTCCAGCGCAACCACTCGCCTGAGGGTTGTCTTCAACGGCTCTTGGAAATCCTCTACCACGCCATCGCTCAATCAGCATCTGCACATTGGGCAAAACCTACTGCCGAACCTCAGCGATGTTCTCCTTCGTTGGCGGATGCATGCGGTCGTCTTGGTAGCTGACATCGAAAAGATGTACCGCCAAATCATCCTTCACCCGGACGACCGCGACTACCAAAGGGTCCTGTGGCGTAGAACAAGCCAAGAGGAAGCCCACGAGTACAGGTTGAACACCGTAACGTACGGTCTAGCCTGCGCACCATTCTTGGCAATCCGGACTCTGCACCAATTGGCTACTGATGAAAGGACAAAGTTCCCAAAAGGTGCAGCTATTTTGTTTCAGGACACGTACATGGACGATATCCTCACGGGAGCCGCCGATGTCCAAGAGCTAAGACAAATGAAAGAAGAGCTCAGTCGTGTGTGCAGGGCGGGCGGATTCCACCTTCAGAAGTGGGCGTCAAACAGCCCAAACTTACTCAACGGGGAGAATCGGACGAGTTCCATCGTCGTCAAGGCCAAAGCTGGAACAACTCCTGACCTCACGCACTCGACGCTGGGATTGCAATGGCATCCGAGCGAAGACTATTTCACCTTCACTATCCACGATCAGTCAGAAGACGATGTGGTGACCAAAAGGACGGTACTTTCGCAATGCGCTCAACTCTTCGACCCACTCGGCTGGTTGGCTCCAACGATCGTTATGGCTAAAATCCTCTTCCAATCAACTTGGGTCCTAGGACTAAGCTGGGACGACCCCCTACCTGAAGACATGTCGAAAGCCTGGAGAGGATTCACGAGCGAGCTCACCCTCTTGCGTGCAGCCCGCATCCCCAGGCACATGGTAGAAGGATCGGATCGAGCGAGCTGGGAACTGCATGGGTTCTCAGACGCGTCAGAGAAGGCCTTCGCAGCTGTCATCTATATCCGCTACAAAGGAAAGGGTGACCACTACAAAGTTTCTCTAGTTTCAGCTAAATCCAAGGTAGCTCCGATCAAGCCGATCTCCCTACCACGGCTAGAACTCTGTGGAGCGCACCTTCTAGCTCGGACAGCGAACCATGTCGTCTCGGTGCTCAAACTGGACGGAGTCCCTCTGCACCTCTGGACAGACTCAACCGTCACGCTCGGCTGGGTCCGAGGAAACCCGTCAAGGTGGAAGACGTATGTGGCCAACAGGGTCTCGGATATTCAACGACTCACTCCCGAGGCTCATTGGCACCACGTCGAGGGGATAAATAATCCAGCCGACGCTGCATCCCGTGGGCTATCACCAAAGGCTCTCCTGACCTGCACAATCTGGTGGGAAGGGCCACAATATCTGCAATGTGCCAGCCTGCGCCCAGCCAATCATGACGAGGGACCTGAACCCGATGAGCTACCGGAAACAAAAAAAACGGTTATGACTCTTAGTAAAAGGGAAGAAGAGAATCCACTTCTAAAAAGGTTCTCGGATTACCGTCGGCTAATCAGGGTGACAGCTTGGTGCCTCCGCTGGCTTCAAGGGCGACAAGGTATCGACAACGCTACGCCTATCACCAGGGAAAATCTAACGTTGAGAGAGTTCCTAACCAAAGTGGAGCTGCAACAGGCCGAAACGCAATGGGTAAAGCGAATTCAGGAGAGAGCCTTCTCGGAGGAATTAAAGGCCATCAAGAAGAACCTACCGTTACCAAGACGAAGCAAGCTGCTCATCTTGACCCCCTTTCTTGATGAAAAGGGGTGCTTGCGAGTAGGGGGGCGAATAAAACACTCCCTATTGTCGTTCGACGAAAAGCATCCTATAATCCTCCCCACTGACTCCCGATTCACTACCTTGCTCATCGAGCATGTTCACAGGGAGTCTCTTCATGGAGGAGTCCAAGCCACTCTCGGAGCAGTGCGCCGTCGGTTTTGGATCCCATCCGGACGCAACCTAGTAAAACGAGGCATCAGACAATGCGTGAAGTGCATTCGCTGGCGATCAACACCGTCTATCCAACTCATGGCAGACTTACCTCAGCAGCGAGTGACAGCAGCAAGGCCATTCCTTCACACCGGAGTAGACTACGCTGGCCCGATCTGGCTTCGAACAGCCCCCGGTCGGGGCCAGAAGTCTTACAAAGGGTTCTTCGTGGTCTTCATCTGTATGGTCACGAAGGCCGTCCACCTTGACGCTGTTACAGATTACAGTACCGAGGCGTTCCTGGCTGCTTTCCGGAGATTCATCTCGAGGCGAGGGCGATGCTCGGACATCTACAGCGATTGCGGTACTAATTTCCAGGGTGCCGACAACGAGCTGCGCCGCCTATTCTCGACCCGGGCGCCCAGCGGTCGCTGCATTCAAAAGGAGCTAGCCGAGCTCCGGGTCCAATGGCACTTCAACCCCCCCGCATCACCGCACTTCGGGGGATTGTGGGAGGCAGCCGTCAAATCAACCAAACATCACCTCCGGCGAGTCGTAGGGGAGAGCAAGTTGACATACGAGGAAATGGCCACCTTCCTCAGCCAGGTGGAAGCCTGCCTCAACTCAAGGCCACTGTCAGCCCTCTCCGATGACCCTCAAGACTTGACCGCTCTAACTCCCGGGCACTTCTTGATCGGGGCCGCCATTAATGCTCTGCCGGAACCCACACTGCTGGACCTCAAGTCATCTCGACTGTCGCGATGGCAGTTACTCGTCCAGATGCGAGATCAATTCTGGCAGCGATGGGCCAAGGAGTACCTCCACGGCCTGCTCACACGACCGAAATGGCAACAATCTGATGACAGCTATCAGATAGGACGACTCTGCCTCATCACCTCGGAGAACACTTCACCTTGCCGCTGGCCACTCGCGAGGATCGAGGTCATCCATCCAGGCGCTGACGGCAAAGTGCGAGTCTGCACTGTCAAAACCGCTTCCACGACGTTGGTGAGACCCATCCATAAGCTCGTCCTCCTTCCGGTCAGCTGCACACCATCCGCGATCTCCGGCGATTCCCGCGAACCGAGCGGGAGCGAATAATCTACTCAATTCACTCGGAAGGCGCAGTACTTATTAAACAATAGAACTGTAAAATTCAAAGATAAAATTCACGTGTCAATTTCAATCGCAATATTGCAGCGGGAAATCGTATTCTCAAATGACGCACGCGAATATACATACTTACTTGTCAAAGGCCGATGTTGGAATGTAAACACGCGGCCTACGACTGTACAAAACAACGCGCCGGTATGCTCCGTCGCGTGACGTCACCCAAACAGACCGCGCTAAACGCAGTATCCTACCGTGAGACTTGTAAACCGTCGCACTCCGACACTGCGACTGACCCTCAACGGTCAGTCGCACTCAGTTTTATTGATAACACCAAATATTGTAGTTCACTAGCAAAACCACTGTCGCCGCCATGAGGGCTTCTTCATTGACTAACTTGTTAGTCAAGGCGGGCGGCAATGTTCAAGATGCGCGCGCTCCGGCGACAGAGCAGTTGCCGTCGCGCGCATACTTGCGAGAGCACGGCTCTGGCGTCACGATCGACGGCCAATCGGTGGGTCCGCTGAATAGGCATCCGACCGATCCAACCCCCCGATTGGTCGATCGATGATCTAGATCCTTCGCGAAGGATCTGGTCGCGGAAACAGGACGTCTCCCGTTTCGCGAAAGTTCCAGGAAGACCGCTATAAATAAGAGAGAAACCACGCTCTCGCTCTCTTATTCAGCACGTGTCACACCGAGTCTCTCTCTTACCGCCCGTTCTCTATCGCGCTTAATCAAATAGAATCTTCGCGCGTGACTCAGTTGCTTTAAAATAAAAGTAAATACCAGTTTTCAAATAAATAAAAGGAGTTTCTAGTCAAATACGTGTGTTTAATTCAATAGAAATACATTTATATGACTCGCATGTCAGATTAGAGTAGTGATTTCCATTCAAAGTAAAGTTACATAAAACTCAACGTCCGTTTCATTCGACTATAATCTCAAGTGTTATATCCGAAGCATTAACGGAATCTTCTTTCTAAACATTGTGTATCTTTGAAAATACCTTATAATATAACGTAATATGCAGTGTATCGTAGAAAATACCTTATAATATATAGCAGTTTATCATTGAAAATACCTTATAATATACCTTAATATGCAGGGTATCATTGAAAATACCTTATAATATATCGTAATTTGTAGTGTATCATTGAAAATACCTTAGAATATATGGTAATGCTAGTCTATCAATGAAAATACCTTATAATATAACGTAATATGCAGGGTATCATTGAAAATACCTTATAATATATCGTAATTTGTAGTGTATCAATGAAAATACCTTCTCATATAACGTAATATGCAGTGTATCATTGAAAATACCTTATAATATATCGTAATTTGTAGTGTATCTTTGAAAATACCTTATAATATAACGTAATATGCAGTGTATCATAGAAAATACCTTATAATATATAGCAGTTTATCATTGAAAATACCTTATAATATAACTTAATATGCAGGGTATCATTGAAAATACCTTATAATATATCGTAATTTGTAGTGTATCATTAAAAATACCTTATAATATAACGTAATATGCAGTGTATCATTGAAAATACCTTATAATATAACGTAATATGCAGTGTATCATTGAAAATACCTTCCCATATAACGTAATATGCAGTGTATCATTGAAAATACCTTATAATATATCGTAATTTGTAGTGTATCAATGAAAATACCTTCTCATATAACGTAATATGCAGTGTATCATTGAAAATACCTTATAATATATAGCAGTTTATCATTGAAAATACCTTATAATATAACTTAATATGCAGGGTATCATTGAAAATACCTCATAATATATCGTAATTTGTAGTGTATCATTGAAAATACCTTAGAATATATGGTAATTCTTGTCTATCAATGAAAATACCTTATAATATAACGTAATATGCAGTGTATCATTGAATATACCTTATGATATAACGTAATATGCAGGGTATCATTGGAAATACCTTATAATATATCGTAATTTGTAGTGTATCATTGAAAATAACTTAGAATATATGGTAATTCTAGTCTATCATTGAAAATACCTTATAATATAACGTAATATGCAGGGTATCATTGAAAATACCTTATATCGTAATATGCAGTGTACCATTGAAAATACCTTATAATATAACGTAATATGCAGTGTATCGTTGAAAATACCTTATAATATATAGTAGTTTATCATTGAAAATACCTTATAATATAACGTAATATGCTGTGTATCATTGAAAATACCTTATAATATATCGTAATTTGTATTGTATCATTGAAAATACCTTATAGTATAACGTAATATGCAGTGCATCATTGAAAATACCTTATAATATCACGTAATATGCAGTGTATCATTGAAAATACCTTATAATATAACGTAATATGCAGGGTATCATTGAAAATACCTTATAATATATCGTAATTTGTAGTGTATCAATGAAAATACCTTCTCATATAACGTAATATGCAGTGTATCATTGAAAATACCTTATAATATATCGTAATTTGTAGTGTATCTTTGAAAATACCTTATAATATAACGTAATATGCAGTGTATCATAGAAAATACCTTATAATATATAGCAGTTTATCATTGAAAATACCTTATAATATAACTTAATATGCAGGGTATCATTGAAAATACCTTATAATATATCGTAATTTGTAGTGTATCATTGAAAATACCTTATAATATAACGTAATATGCAGTGTATCATTGAAAATACCTTATAATATAACGTAATATGCAGTGTATCATTGAAAATACCTTCCCATATAACGTAATATGCAGTGTATCATTGAAAATACCTTATGATATAACGTAATATGCAGGGTATCATTGAAAATACCTTATAATATATCGTAATTTGTAGTGTATCATTGAAAATAACTTAGAATATATGGTAATTCTAGTCTATCATTGAAAATACCTTATAATATATCGTAATATGCAGTGTACCGTTGAAAATACCTTATAATATAACGTAATATGCAGTGTATCATTGAAAATACATTATAAGATAATGTAATATGTAGTCTGTCATTGAAAATACCTTATAATATAACGTAATATGCAGTGTATCATTGAAAATACCTTATAATATATAGCAGTTTATCATTGAAAATACCTTATAATATAGCTTAATATGCAGGGTATCATTGAAAATACCTTATAATATATCGTAATATGCAGTGTATCATTGAAAATACCTTATAATATATAGCAGTTTATCATTGAAAATACCTTATAATATACCTTAATATGCAGGGTATCATTGAAAATACCTTATAATATATCGTAATTTGTAGTGTATCATTGAAAATACCTTAGAATATATGGTAATGCTAGTCTATCAATGAAAATACCTTATAATATAACGTAATATGCAGGGTATCATTGAAAATACCTTATAATATATCGTAATATGCAGTGTACCGTTGAAAATACCTTATAATATAACGTAATATGCAGTGTATCATTGAAAATACATTATAAAATAATGTAATATGTAGTCTGTCATTGAAAATACCTTATAATATAACGTAATATGCAGTGTATCATTGAAAATACCTTATAATATATAGTAGTTTATCATTGAAAATACCTTATAATATAACGCAATATGCAGTGTATCATTGAAAATACCTTATAATATAACGTAATATGCAGTGTATCATTGAAAATACCTTATAATATATAGTAGTTTATCATTGAAAATACCTTATAATATAACGTAATATGCTGTGTATCATTGAAAATACCTTATAATATATCGTAATTTGTATTGTATCATTGAAAATACCTTATAATATAACGTAATATGCAGTCTACCATTGAATATACATTATAAAATAATGTAATATGCAGTCTGTCATTGAAAATACCTTATAATAAAACGTAATATGCAGTGTACCATTGAAAATACCTTATAATATCACGTAATATGCAGTGTATCATTGAAAATACCTTATAATATAACGTAATATGTAGTGTATCATTGAAAATACCTTATAATATAACGTAATATGCAGGGTATCATTGAAAATACCTTATAATATATCGTAATTTGTAGTGTATCATTGAAAATACCTTAGAATATATGGTAATTCTAGTCTATCAATGAAAATACCTTAGAATATATGGTAATTCTAGTCTATCATTGAAAATACCTTATAATATAACGTAATATGCAGGGTATCATTGAAAATACCTTATAATATATCGTAATTTGTAGTGTATCAATGAAAATACCTTCTCATATAACGTAATATGCAGTGTATCATTGAAAATACCTTATAATATATCGTAATTTGTAGTGTATCTTTGAAAATACCTTATAATATAACGTAATATGCAGTGTATCATAGAAAATACCTTATAATATATAGCAGTTTATCATTGAAAATACCTTATAATATAACTTAATATGCAGGGTATCATTGAAAATACCTTATAATATATCGTAATTTGTAGTGTATCATTAAAAATACCTTATAATATAACGTAATATGCAGTGTATCATTGAAAATACCTTATAATATAACGTAATATGCAGTGTATCATTGAAAATACCTTCCCATATAACGTAATATGCAGTGTATCATTGAAAATACCTTATAATATATGGTAATTCTAGTCTGTCAATGAAAATACCTTATAATATAACGTAATATGCAGTGTACCATTGAAAATACCTTAGAATATATCGTAATTTGTAGTGTATCATTGAAAATACCTTATAATCTAACGTAATATGCAGTGTATCATTGAAAATACCTTATAATAAAACGTAATATGCAGTGTATCATTGAAAATACCTTCCCATATAACGTAATATGCAGTGTATCATTGAAAATACCTTAATATATATCGTAATTATAATATATCGTAATTTGTTGTGTATCTTTGAAAATACCTTATAATATAACGTAATATGCAGTGTATCGTAGAAAATACCTTATAATATATAGCAGTTTATCATTGAAAATACCTTATAATATACCTTAATATGCAGGGTATCATTGAAAATACCTTATAATATATCGTAATTTGTAGTGTATCATTGAAAATACCTTAGAATATATGGTAATGCTAGTGTATCAATGAAAATACCTTATAATATAACGTAATATGCAGGGTATCATTGAAAATACCTTATAATATATCGTAATTTGTAGTGTATCAATGAAAATACCTTCTCATATAACGTAATATGCAGTGTATCATTGAAAATACCTTATAATATATCGTAATTTGTAGTGTATCTTTGAAAATACCTTATAATATAACGTAATATGCAGTGTATCATAGAAAATACCTTATAATATATAGCAGTTTATCATTGAAAATACCTTATAATATAACTTAATATGCAGGGTATCATTGAAAATACCTTATAATATATCGTAATTTGTAGTGTATCATTAAAAATACCTTATAATATAACGTAATATGCAGTGTATCATTGAAAATACCTTATAATATAACGTAATATGCAGTGTATCATTGAAAATACCTTCCCATATAACGTAATATGCAGTGTATCATTGAAAATACCTTATAATATATCGTAATTTGTAGTGTATCAATGAAAATACCTTCTCATATAACGTAATATGCAGTGTATCATTGAAAATACCTTATAATATATAGCAGTTTATCATTGAAAATACCTTATAATATAACTTAATATGCAGGGTATCATTGAAAATACCTTATAATATATCGTAATATGCAGTGTACCATTGAAAATACCTTATAATATAACGTAATATGCAGTGTATCGTTGAAAATACCTTATAATATATAGTAGTTTATCATTGAAAATACCTTATAATATAACGTAATATGCTGTGTATCATTGAAAATACCTTATAATATATCGTAATTTGTATTGTATCATTGAAAATACCTTATAGTATAACGTAATATGCAGTGCATCATTGAAAATACCTTATAATATCATGTAATATGCAGTGTATCATTGAAAATACCTTATAATATAACGTAATATGCAGGGTATCATTGAAAATACCTTATAATATATCGTAATTTGTAGTGTATCAATGAAAATACCTTCTCATATAACGTAATATGCAGTGTATCATTGAAAATACCTTATAATATATCGTAATTTGTAGTGTATCTTTGAAAATACCTTATAATATAACGTAATATGCAGTGTATCATAGAAAATACCTTATAATATATAGCAGTTTATCATTGAAAATACCTTATAATATAACTTAATATGCAGGGTATCATTGAAAATACCTTATAATATATCGTAATTTGTAGTGTATCATTAAAAATACCCTATAATATAACGTAATATGCAGTGTATCATTGAAAATACCTTATAATATAACGTAATATGCAGTGTATCATTGAAAATACCTTCCCATATAACGTAATATGCAGTGTATCATTGAAAATACCTTATAATATATCGTAATTTGTAGTGGATCAATGAAAATACCTTCTCATATAACGTAATATGCAGTGTATCATTGAAAATACCTTATAATATATAGCAGTTTATCATTGAAAATACCTTATAATATAACTTAATATGCAGGGTATCATTGAAAATACGTCATAATATATCGTAATTTGTAGTGTATCATTGAAAATACCTTAGAATATATGATAATTCTTGTCTATCAATGAAAATACCTTATAATATAACGTAATATGCAGTGTATCATTGAAAATACGTTATAATATAACGTAATATGCAGTGTATCATTGAAAATACCTTATAATATATCGTAATATGCAGTCTACCATTGAAAATACATTATAAAATAATGTAATATGTAGTCTGTCATTGAAAATACCTTATAATATAACGCAATATGCAGTGTATCATTGAAAATACCTTATAATATATCGTAATATGCAGTGTATCATTGAAAATACCTTATAATATATCGTAATTTGTAGTGGATCAATGAAAATACCTTCTCATATAACGTAATATGCAGTGTATCATTGAAAATACCTTATAATATAACGTAATATGCAGTGTATCATTGAAAAT
The DNA here is from genome assembly GCA_916610255.1 of Lasioglossum lativentre. NCBI lineage: Eukaryota > Metazoa > Arthropoda > Insecta > Hymenoptera > Halictidae > Lasioglossum > Lasioglossum lativentre. Next base: position 111,756 of record CAKAJI010000661.1, on the reverse strand, counting down.
ACCTTCCCATATAACGTAATATGCAGTGTATCATTGAAAATACCTTAATATATATCGTAATTATAATATATCGTAATTTGTAGTGTATCTTTGAAAATACCTTATAATATAACGTAATATGCAGTGTATCGTAGAAAATACCTTATAATATATAGCAGTTTATCATTGAAAATACCTTATAATATACCTTAATATGCAGGGTATCATTGAAAATACCTTATAATATATCGTAATTTGTAGTGTGTCATTGAAAATACCTTAGAATATATGGTAATGCTAGTCTATCAATGAAAATACCTTATAATATAACGTAATATGCAGTGTATCATTGAAAATACCTTATAATATATCGTAATATGCAGTGTACCATTGAAAATACCTTATAATATAACGTAATATGCAGTGTATCATTGAAAATACATTATAAAATAATGTAATATGTAGTCTGTCATTGAAAATACCTTATAATATAACGTAATATGCAGTGTATCATTGAAAATACCTTATAATATATAGTAGTTTATCATTGAAAATACCTTATAATATAACGCAATATGCAGTGTATCATTGAAAATACCTTATAATATAACGTAATATGCAGTGTATCATTGAAAATACCTTATAATATATAGTAGTTTATCATTGAAAATACCTTATAATATAACGTAATATGCTGTGTATCATTGAAAATACCTTATAATATATCGTAATTTGTATTGTATCATTGAAAATACCTTATAATATAACGTAATATGCAGTCTACCATTGAATATACATTATAAAATAATGTAATATGAAGTCTGTCATTGAAAATACCTTATAATAAAACGTAATATGCAGTGTACCATTGAAAATACCTTATAATATCACGTAATATGCAGTGTATCATTGAAAATACCTTATAATATAACGTAATATGTAGTGTATCATTGAAAATACCTTATAATATAACGTAATATGCAGGGTATAATTTAAAATACCTTATAATATATCGTAATTTGTAGTGTATCATTGAAAATACCTTAGAATATATGGTAATTCTAGTCTATCAATGAAAATACCTTAGAATATATGGTAATTCTAGTCTATCATTGAAAATACCTTATAATATAACGTAATATGCAGGGTATCATTGAAAATACCTTATAATATATCGTAATTTGTAGTGTATCAATGAAAATACCTTCTCATATAACGTAATATGCAGTGTATCATTGAAAATACCTTATAATATATCGTAATTTGTAGTGTATCTTTGAAAATACCTTATAATATAACGTAATATGCAGTGTATCATAGAAAATACCTTATAATATATAGCAGTTTATCATTGAAAATACCTTATAATATAACTTAATATGCAGGGTATCATTGAAAATACCTTATAATATATCGTAATTTGTAGTGTATCATTAAAAATACCTTATAATATAACGTAATATGCAGTGTATCATTGAAAATACCTTATAATATAACGTAATATGCAGTGTATCATTGAAAATACCTTCCCATATAACGTAATATGCAGTGTATCATTGAAAATACCTTATAATATATGGTAATTCTAGTCTGTCAATGAAAATACCTTATAATATAACGTAATATGCAGTGTACCATTGAAAATACCTTAGAATATATCGTAATTTGTAGTGTATCATTGAAAATACCTTATAATATAACGTAATATGCAGTGTATCATTGAAAATACCTTATAATAAAACGTAATATGCAGTGTATCATTGAAAATACCTTCCCATATAACGTAATATGCAGTGTATCATTGAAAATACCTTAATATATATCGTAATTATAATATATCGTAATTTGTTGTGTATCTTTGAAAATACCTTATAATATAACGTAATATGCAGTGTATCGTAGAAAATACCTTATAATATATAGCAGTTTATCATTGAAAATACCTTATAATATACCTTAATATGCAGGGTATCATTGAAAATACCTTATAATATATCGTAATTTGTAGTGTATCATTGAAAATACCTTAGAATATATGGTAATGCTAGTCTATCAATGAAAATACCTTATAATATAACGTAATATGCAGGGTATCATTGAAAATACCTTATAATATATCGTAATTTGTAGTGTATCAATGAAAATACCTTCTCATATAACGTAATATGCAGTGTATCATTGAAAATACCTTATAATATATCGTAATTTGTAGTGTATCTTTGAAAATACCTTATAATATAACGTAATATGCAGTGTATCATAGAAAATACCTTATAATATATAGCAGTTTATCATTGAAAATACCTTATAATATAACTTAATATGCAGGGTATCATTGAAAATACCTTATAATATATCGTAATTTGTAGTGTATCATTAAAAATACCTTATAATATAACGTAATATGCAGTGTATCATTGAAAATACCTTATAATATAACGTAATATGCAGTGTATCATTGAAAATACCTTCCCATATAACGTAATATGCAGTGTATCATTGAAAATACCTTATAATATATCGTAATTTGTAGTGTATCAATGAAAATACCTTCTCATATAACGTAATATGCAGTGTATCATTGAAAATACCTTATAATATATAGCAGTTTATCATTGAAAATACCTTATAATATAACTTAATATGCAGTGTATCATTGAAAATACCTTATAATATATCGTAATATGCAGTGTACCATTGAAAATACGTTATAATATAACGTAATATGCAGTGTATCGTTGAAAATACCTTATAATATATAGTAGTTTATCATTGAAAATACCTTATAATATAACGTAATATGCTGTGTATCATTGAAAATACCTTATAATATATCGTAATTTGTATTGTATCATTGAAAATACCTTATAGTATAACGTAATATGCAGTGCATCATTGAAAATACCTTATAATATCATGTAATATGCAGTGTATCATTGAAAATACCTTATAATATAACGTAATATGCAGGGTATCATTGAAAATACCTTATAATATATCGTAATTTGTAGTGTATCAATGAAAATACCTTCTCATATAACGTAATATGCAGTGTATCATTGAAAATACCTTATAATATATCGTAATTTGTAGTGTATCTTTGAAAATACCTTATAATATAACGTAATATGCAGTGTATCATAGAAAATACCTTATAATATATAGCAGTTTATCATTGAAAATACCTTATAATATAACTTAATATGCAGGGTATCATTGAAAATACCTTATAATATATCGTAATTTGTAGTGTATCATTAAAAATACCCTATAATATAACGTAATATGCAGTGTATCATTGAAAATACCTTATAATATAACGTAATATGCAGTGTATCATTGAAAATACCTTCCCATATAACGTAATATGCAGTGTATCATTGAAAATACCTTATAATATATCGTAATTTGTAGTGGATCAATGAAAATACCTTCTCATATAACGTAATATGCAGTGTATCATTGAAAATACCTTATAATATATAGCAGTTTATCATTGAAAATACCTTATAATATAACTTAATATGCAGGGTATCATTGAAAATACGTCATAATATATCGTAATTTGTAGTGTATCATTGAAAATACCTTAGAATATATGATAATTCTTGTCTATCAATGAAAATACCTTATAATATAACGTAATATGCAGGGTATCATTGAAAATACCTTATAATATAACGTAATATGCAGTGTATCGTTGAAAATACCTTATAATATATCGTAATATGCAGTCTACCATTGAAAATACATTATAAAATAATGTAATATGTAGTCTGTCATTGAAAATACCTTATAATATAACGCAATATGCAGTGTATCATTGAAAATACCTTATAATATAACGTAATATGCAGTGTATCATTGAAAATACCTTATAATATATCGTAATTTGTAGTGGATCAATGAAAATACCTTCTCATATAACGTAATATGCAGTGTATCATTGAAAATACCTTATAATATAACGTAATATGCAGTGTATGAGAAGGTATTTTCATTGAAAATACCTTCTCATATAACGTAATATGCAGTGTATCATTGAAAATACCTTAATATATATCGTAATTATAATATATCGTAATTTGTAGTGTATCTTTGAAAATACCTTATAATATAACGTAATATGCAGTGTATCGTAGAAAATACCTTATAATATATAGCAGTTTATCATTGAAAATACCTTATAATATACCTTAATATGCAGGGTATCATTGAAAATACCTTATAATATATCGTAATTTGTAGTGTATCATTGAAAATACCTTAGAATATATGGTAATGCTAGTCTATCAATGAAAATACCTTATAATATAACGTAATATGCAGTGTATCATTGAAAATACCTTATAATATATCGTAATATGCAGTGTACCGTTGAAAATACCTTATAATATAACGTAATATGCAGTGTATCATTGAAAATACATTATAAAATAATGTAATATGTAGTCTGTCATTGAAAATACCTTATAATATAACGTAATATGCAGTGTATCATTGAAAATACCTTATAATATATAGTAGTTTATCATTGAAAATACCTTATAATATAACGCAATATGCAGTGTATCATTGAAAATACCTTATAATATAACGTAATATGCAGTGTATCATTGAAAATACCTTATAATATATAGTAGTTTATCATTGAAAATACCTTATAATATAACGTAATATGCTGTGTATCATTGAAAATACCTTATAATATATCGTAATTTGTATTGTATCATTGAAAATACCTTATAGTATAACGTAATATGCAGTGCATCATTGAAAATACCTTATAATATCACGTAATATGCAGTGTATCATTGAAAATACCTTATAATATAACGTAATATGCAGGGTATCATTGAAAATACCTTATAATATATCGTAATTTGTAGTGTATCAATGAAAATACCTTCTCATATAACGTAATATGCAGTGTATCATTGAAAATACCTTATAATATATCGTAATTTGTAGTGTATCTTTGCAAATACCTTATAATATAACGTAATATGCAGTGTATCATAGAAAATACCTTATAATATATAGCAGTTTATCATTGAAAATACCTTATAATATAGCTTAATATGCAGGGTATCATTGAAAATACCTTATAATATAGCTTAATATGCAGGGTATCATTGAAAATACCTTATAATATATCGTAATTTGTAGTGTATCAATGAAAATACCTTCTCATATAACGTAATATGCAGTGTATCATTGAAAATACCTTATAATATATCGTAATTTGTAGTGTATCTTTGCAAATACCTTATAATATAACGTAATATGCAGTGTATCATAGAAAATACCTTATAATATATAGCAGTTTATCATTGAAAATACCTTATAATATAGCTTAATATGCAGGGTATCATTGAAAATACCTTATAATATATCGTAATTTGTAGTGTATCAATGGAAATACCTTCTCATATAACGTAATATGCAGTGTATCATTGAAAATACCTTATAATATAACTTAATATGCAGGGTATCATTGAAAATACCTTATAATATATCGTAATTTGTAGTGTATCATTGAAAATACCTTAGAATATATGGTAATTCTTGTCTATCAATGAAAATACCTTATAATATAACGTAATATGCAGTGTATCATTGAATATATCTTATGATATAACGTAATATGCAGGGTATCATTGGAAATACCTTATAATATATCGTAATTTGTAGTGTATCATTGAAAATAACTTAGAATATATGGTAATTCTAGTCTATCATTGAAAATACCTTATAATATAACGTAATATGCAGGGTATCATTGAAAATACCTTATAATATATCGTAATATGCAGTGTATCGTTGAAAATACCTTATAATATATCGTAATATGCAGTCTACCATTGAAAATACATTATAAAATAATGTAATATGTAGTCTGTCATTGAAAATACCTTTTAATATAACGCAATATGCAGTGTATCATTGAAAATACCTTATAATATATCGTAATATGCAGTGTATCATTGAAAATACCTTATAATATATAGCAGTTTATCATTGAAAATACCTTATAATATAACTTAATATGCAGTGTACCATTGAAAATACGTTATAATATAACGTAATATGCAGTGTATCGTTGAAAATACCTTATAATATATAGTAGTTTATCATTGAAAATACCTTATAATATAACGTAATATGCTGTGTATCATTGAAAATACCTTATAATATATCGTAATTTGTATTGTATCATTGAAAATACCTTATAGTATAACGTAATATGCAGTGCATCATTGAAAATACCTTATAATATCACGTAATATGCAGTGTATCATTGAAAATACCTTATAATATAACGTAATATGCAGGGTATCATTGAAAATACCTTATAATATATCGTAATTTGTAGTGTATCAATGAAAATACCTTCTCATATAACGTAATATGCAGTGTATCATTGAAAATACCTTATAATATATCGTAATTTGTAGTGTATCATTGAAAATACCTTATAGTATAACGTAATATGCAGTGCATCATTGAAAATACCTTATAATATCACGTAATATGCAGTGTATCATTGAAAATACCTTATAATATAACGTAATATGCAGGGTATCATTGAAAATACCTTATAATATATCGTAATTTGTAGTGTATCAATGAAAATACCTTCTCATATAACGTAATATGCAGTGTATCATTGAAAATACCTTATAATATATCGTAATTTGTAGTGTATCTTTGAAAATACCTTATAATATAACGTAATATGCAGTGTATCATAGAAAATACCTTATAATATATAGCAGTTTATCATTGAAAATACCTTATAATATAGCTTAATATGCAGGGTATCATTGAAAATACCTTATAATATATCGTAATTTGTAGTGTATCATTAAAAATACCTTATAATATAACGTAATATGCAGTGTATCATTGAAAATACCTTATAATATAACGTAATATGCAGTGTATCATTGAAAATACCTTCCCATATAACGTAATATGCAGTGTATCATTGAAAATACCTTATAATATATCGTAATTTGTAGTGTATCAATGAAAATACCTTCTCATATAACGTAATATGCAGTGTATCATTGAAAATACCTTATAATATATAGCAGTTTATCATTGAAAATACCTTATAATATAACTTAATATGCAGGGTATCATTGAAAATACCTTATAATATATCGTAATATGTAGTGTACCATTGAAAATACGTTATAATATAACGTAATATGCAGTGTATCGTTGAAAATACCTTATAATATATAGTAGTTTATCATTGAAAATACCTTATAATATAACGTAATATGCTGTGTATCATTGAAAATACCTTATAATATATCGTAATTTGTATTGTATCATTGAAAATACCTTATAGTATAACGTAATATGCAGTGCATCATTGAAAATACCTTATAATATCATGTAATATGCAGTGTATCATTGAAAATACCTTATAATATAACGTAATATGCAGGGTATCATTGAAAATACCTTATAATATATCGTAATTTGTAGTGTATCAATGAAAATACCTTCTCATATAACGTAATATGCAGTGTATCATTGAAAATACCTTATAATATATCGTAATTTGTAGTGTATCTTTGAAAATACCTTATAATATAACGTAATATGCAGTGTATCATAGAAAATACCTTATAATATATAGCAGTTTATCATTGAAAATACCTTATAATATAACTTAATATGCAGGGTATCATTGAAAATACCTTATAATATATCGTAATTTGTAGTGTATCATTAAAAATACCCTATAATATAACGTAATATGCAGTGTATCATTGAAAATACCTTATAATATAACGTAATATGCAGTGTATCATTGAAAATACCTTCCCATATAACGTAATATGCAGTGTATCATTGAAAATACCTTATAATATATCGTAATTTGTAGTGGATCAATGAAAATACCTTCTCATATAACGTAATATGCAGTGTATCATTGAAAATACCTTATAATATATAGCAGTTTATCATTGAAAATACCTTATAATATAACTTAATATGCAGGGTATCATTGAAAATACCTCATAATATATCGTAATTTGTAGTGTATCATTGAAAATACCTTAGAATATATGATAATTCTTGTCTATCAATGAAAATACCTTATAATATAACGTAATATGCAGGGTATCATTGAAAATACGTTATAATATAACGTAATATGCAGTGTATCATTGAAAATACCTTATAATATATCGTAATATGCAGTCTACCATTGAAAATACATTATAAAATAATGTAATATGTAGTCTGTCATTGAAAATACCTTATAATATAACGCAATATGCAGTGTATCATTGAAAATACCTTATAATATATCGTAATATGCAGTGTATCATTGAAAATACCTTATAATATATCGTAATTTGTAGTGGATCAATGAAAATACCTTCTAATATAACGTAATATGCAGTGTATCATTGAAAATACCTTATAATATAACGTAATATGCAGTGTATCATTGAAAATACCTTCCCATATAACGTAATATGCAGTGTATCATTGAAAATACCTTAATATATATCGTAATTATAATATATCGTAATTTGTAGTGTATCTTTGAAAATACCTTATAATATAACGTAATATGCAGTGTATCGTAGAAAATACCTTATAATATATAGCAGTTTATCATTGAAAATACCTTATAATATACCTTAATATGCAGGGTATCATTGAAAATACCTTATAATATATCGTAATTTGTAGTGTGTCATTGAAAATACCTTAGAATATATGGTAATGCTAGTCTATCAATGAAAATACCTTATAATATAACGTAATATGCAGTGTATCATTGAAAATACCTTATAATATATCGTAATATGCAGTGTATCATTGAAAATACCTTATAATATAACGTAATATGCAGTGTATCATTGAAAATACATTATAAAATAATGTAATATGTAGTCTGTCATTGAAAATACCTTATAATATAACGTAATATGCAGTGTATCATTGAAAATACCTTATAATATATAGTAGTTTATCATTGAAAATACCTTATAATATAACGCAATATGCAGTGTATCATTGAAAATACCTTATAATATAACGTAATATGCAGTGTATCATTGAAAATACCTTATAATATATAGTAGTTTATCATTGAAAATACCTTATAATATAACGTAATATGCTGTGTATCATTGAAAATACCTTATAATATATCGTAATTTGTATTGTATCATTGAAAATACCTTATAGTATAACGTAATATGCAGTGCATCATTGAAAATACCTTATAATATCACGTAATATGCAGTGTATCATTGAAAATACCTTATAATATAACGTAATATGCAGGGTATCATTGAAAATACCTTATAATATATCGTAATTTGTAGTGTATCAATGAAAATACCTTCTCATATAACGTAATATGCAGTGTATCATTGAAAATACCTTATAATATATCGTAATTTGTAGTGTATCTTTGCAAATACCTTATAATATAACGTAATATGCAGTGTATCATAGAAAATACCTTATAATATATAGCAGTTTATCATTGAAAATACCTTATAATATAGCTTAATATGCAGGGTATCATTGAAAATACCTTATAATATATCGTAATTTGTAGTGTATCATTGAAAATACCTTCCCATATAACGTAATATGCAGTGTATCATTGAAAATACCTTAATATATATCGTAATTATAATATATCGTAATTTGTTGTGTGTTCAAGATGCGCGCGCTCCGGCGACAGAGCAGTTGCCGTCGCGCGCATACTTGCGAGAGCACGGCTCTGGCGTCACGATCGACGGCCAATCGGTGGGTCCGCTGAATAGGCATCCGGCCGATCCAACCCCCCGATTGGTCGATCGATGATCTAGATCCTTCGCGAAGGATCTGGTCGCGGAAACAGGACGTCTCCCGTTTCGCGAAAGTTCCAGGAAGACCGCTATAAATAAGAGAGAAACCACGCTCTCGCTCTCTTATTCAGCACGTGTCACACCGAGTCTCTCTCTTACCGCCCGTTCTCTATCGCGCTTAATCAAATAGAATCTTCGCGCGTGACTCAGTTGCTTTAAAATAAAAGTAAATACCAGTTTTCAAATAAATAAAAGGAGTTTCTAGTCAAATACGTGTGTTTAATTCAATAGAAATACATTTATATGACTCGCATGTCAGATTAGAGTAGTGATTTCCATTCAAAGTAAAGTTACATAAAACTCAACGTCCGTTTCATTCGACTATAATCTCAAGTGTTATATCCGAAGCATTAACGGAATCTTCTTTCTAAACATTTTCTGGTCCTTTGAGCCGGATTCCGCGTAAACGAGCCCGCGATTTACGTCGACCACGTGGAGTCCAACTTCAATCCGCTGCTTCAGCAACCTCTTCATCAAAACCATGGAGCTCTCAGGTGATGAATTGATCCAAAAGCAAATCGAACTGCGAGGTAAAATCCGGAGAACGGTGGAAAACCTAAATAAAAAGGGAGAAGCCAATCGAACTCAGGCAGCCATATACACTAGACTGCAAGTTCTAGACAAAATCTGGAGGGAATTCGAGGCAAACAACGACCTCCTTACCTTCAAACACAAGGAAACGTTGAAATCCAGCGATTATAAAAAGAATCAAATCGCGGAAATCGTGGAAGAAGAGTACATTACTCAAAGAGAGACTCTTCAAGAGTACAGCGACAAATTAAAGGAGACTGCTCCTAAGTCGCCGATGGCCTCATTGGCACCAGCTGATGAATCGTCGCTCAGCCACACGACGATGCCTCGTATTCGGATTCCTCCATTCTCAGGGAAATACGAAGATTGGCCTTCCTTCAAGGACCTATTCGAATCCATAATTGGAAAGGATAAGAGACTGGCCAACGTCGAAAGACTGCACTTCCTAAAGGTGAGCTTGACCGGATCCGCTGCAGCTCTCATCAAGGACTTGGCGACCACAAATGATAATTATGCGCGAGCCTGGAAAATTCTAACTGACCATTACGAGAACAAGCGAGTGATAGTTCGTTCGTGTCTCGCCAATTTCGCGGCCGTGAAGAAGCCTCAGCCAGACTCAGCTGCGGAACTCGAAATGTTAATTAACTGCGTGACGAGCACCGTCAGCTCCCTCGAAAATCTCGGTCGTCCGATCCAAAGTTCCGAAGACTGGTTCGTTTACAGTGTTATAGAGCGACTCGACGATCGAACTCGTGGCAAATGGGAAGAGGCGATCACAAACAGCAACGAACCTCCATCGTACGAGAGGTTGACTCAGTTCCTTTCCCGAAGGCTGCAGACACTACAAGCTCTAGAACCAGCCGACTCCAGCAAACCACGGACACCTCCCAAAGAAAAGGGTCAGCCTCCAACTCGCTCCGTTCGGTCGAATCACACTGAGAAGCGAGTCTTCAAAGTCAAATGCGCGTTGTGCCATAAAGAGCATTTTCTCATGCATTGTGAACAATACAAAGCTAAAACCGCGTTAGAACGAAAGCTCACGGTCGACTCAACAGGCTCGTGTGTAAACTGTCTTGGCCATCATAAACTCAGTGTGTGCACGTCAAAACGCGGGTGCTTCGTGTGCGGGGACCGTCATCATTCGTCTCTTCACGAAGCCTTCCAATCAAACGATTCACCAGCCGTTAGCAGTATCAATGTCCACTTGACGCACGACTGCCGAGGTAGTGCCTCGAAGGTTCTTCTGGCCACTGCTCGCATCCTAGTGGAGGACGTTTACGGTAGTAGACACGCTGTAAGAGCCCTAGTAGATCAAGGATCCGAGGTGTCCATGGTGACCGAAAGCCTCGTCCAACGCCTGCGGTTGCCACGAGCTCATACTTCGTTAGCCGTCTTTGGAGTAGGAGGACAGCAGGTCGCCACGGCCCGTGGAAACGCCACCTTGATCGCTTGGTCCTGTGTGAGCAAAGACAAGGTATTAATATCAGCTCTCATATTACCTCGACTCACCTCCTATGTCAGCAGCTCGATAGCAAAGGTCAACTGGCCTCACCTACATAACCTCAAGTTGGCGGATCCTGACTTCGCTTCGGCAGAGCCGATCGAAGTCATTCTTGGTGCCGACGTCTACTCAGCTATCATTCGGAACGGTGTCCGGAAGGGAAACCAGCGTCAACCAGCCGCCCAGAACACAGTATTCGGGTGGATACTCTCTGGACTCACCGGTTCCGATCATCAGATAGAATCAACCCACTCTCATCAAATCACAGTGGGAGATTCACTAACAACCTTGGTGCGGCAATTCTGGGAGCAGGAAGAAGTCCCCTCTCTCCCCAACTCACTCACTCAGGCGGAGAAGGAGTGTGAGACGTTCTTCCAGGCCACTCACGCACGTAATCACGAAGGAAGATTTATCGTCAGGCTTCCTTTTGCCAAACCCGTGCCTGACTTCAGTGCCTCCCGCATCGCCGCAGCAGCTTCTCTAAACAGAATGGAGAAAAGGTTCACTTCCAATCATGACCTTAGGAACCTGTACGTCGACTTCATGGACGCGTACGAGGACCTTGGCCATATGACTCGCACTTCAAAAGCTGGAAAGGGTAAGAATACCTTTTACTTACCTCATCACGGAGTTTTCAGAGCCTCCAGCGCAACCACTCGCCTGAGGGTTGTCTTCAACGGCTCTTGGAAATCCTCTACCACGCCATCGCTCAATCAGCATCTGCACATTGGGCAAAACCTACTGCCGAACCTCAGCGATGTTCTCCTTCGTTGGCGGATGCATGCGGTCGTCTTGGTAGCTGACATCGAAAAGATGTACCGCCAAATCATCCTTCACCCGGACGACCGCGACTACCAAAGGGTCCTGTGGCGTAGAACAAGCCAAGAGGAAGCCCACGAGTACAGGTTGAACACCGTAACGTACGGTCTAGCCTGCGCACCATTCTTGGCAATCCGGACTCTGCACCAATTGGCTACTGATGAAAGGACAAAGTTCCCAAAAGGTGCAGCTATTTTGTTTCAGGACACGTACATGGACGATATCCTCACGGGAGCCGCCGATGTCCAAGAGCTAAGACAAATGAAAGAAGAGCTCAGTCGTGTGTGCAGGGCGGGCGGATTCCACCTTCAGAAGTGGGCGTCAAACAGCCCAAACTTACTCAACGGGGAGAATCGGACGAGTTCCATCGTCGTCAAGGCCAAAGCTGGAACAACTCCTGACCTCACGCACTCGACGCTGGGATTGCAATGGCATCCGAGCGAAGACTATTTCACCTTCACTATCCACGATCAGTCAGAAGACGATGTGGTGACCAAAAGGACGGTACTTTCGCAATGCGCTCAACTCTTCGACCCACTCGGCTGGTTGGCTCCAACGATCGTTATGGCTAAAATCCTCTTCCAATCAACTTGGGTCCTAGGACTAAGCTGGGACGACCCCCTACCTGAAGACATGTCGAAAGCCTGGAGAGGATTCACGAGCGAGCTCACCCTCTTGCGTGCAGCCCGCATCCCCAGGCACATGGTAGAAGGATCGGATCGAGCGAGCTGGGAACTGCATGGGTTCTCAGACGCGTCAGAGAAGGCCTTCGCAGCTGTCATCTATATCCGCTACAAAGGAAAGGGTGACCACTACAAAGTTTCTCTAGTTTCAGCTAAATCCAAGGTAGCTCCGATCAAGCCGATCTCCCTACCACGGCTAGAACTCTGTGGAGCGCACCTTCTAGCTCGGACAGCGAACCATGTCGTCTCGGTGCTCAAACTGGACGGAGTCCCTCTGCACCTCTGGACAGACTCAACCGTCACGCTCGGCTGGGTCCGAGGAAACCCGTCAAGGTGGAAGACGTATGTGGCCAACAGGGTCTCGGATATTCAACGACTCACTCCCGAGGCTCATTGGCACCACGTCGAGGGGATAAATAATCCAGCCGACGCTGCATCCCGTGGGCTATCACCAAAGGCTCTCCTGACCTGCACAATCTGGTGGGAAGGGCCACAATATCTGCAATGTGCCAGCCTGCGCCCAGCCAATCATGACGAGGGACCTGAACCCGATGAGCTACCGGAAACAAAAAAAACGGTTATGACTCTTAGTAAAAGGGAAGAAGAGAATCCACTTCTAAAAAGGTTCTCGGATTACCGTCGGCTAATCAGGGTGACAGCTTGGTGCCTCCGCTGGCTTCAAGGGCGACAAGGTATCGACAACGCTACGCCTATCACCAGAGAAAATCTAACGTTGAGAGAGTTCCTAACCAAAGTGGAGCTGCAACAGGCCGAAACGCAATGGGTAAAGCGAATTCAGGAGAGAGCCTTCTCGGAGGAATTAAAGGCCATCAAGAAGAACCTACCGTTACCAAGACGAAGCAAGCTGCTCATCTTGACCCCCTTTCTTGATGAAAAGGGGTGCTTGCGAGTAGGGGGGCGAATAAAACACTCCCTATTGTCGTTCGACGAAAAGCATCCTATAATCCTCCCCACTGACTCCCGATTCACTACCTTGCTCATCGAGCATGTTCACAGGGAGTCTCTTCATGGAGGAGTCCAAGCCACTCTCGGAGCAGTGCGCCGTCGGTTTTGGATCCCATCCGGACGCAACCTAGTAAAACGAGGCATCAGACAATGCGTGAAGTGCATTCGCTGGCGATCAACACCGTCTATCCAACTCATGGCAGACTTACCTCAGCAGCGAGTGACAGCAGCAAGGCCATTCCTTCACACCGGAGTAGACTACGCTGGCCCGATCTGGCTTCGAACAGCCCCCGGTCGGGGCCAGAAGTCTTACAAAGGGTTCTTCGTGGTCTTCATCTGTATGGTCACGAAGGCCGTCCACCTTGACGCTGTTACAGATTACAGTACCGAGGCGTTCCTGGCTGCTTTCCGGAGATTCATCTCGAGGCGAGGGCGATGCTCGGACATCTACAGCGATTGCGGTACTAATTTCCAGGGTGCCGACAACGAGCTGCGCCGCCTATTCTCGACCCGGGCGCCCAGCGGTCGCTGCATTCAAAAGGAGCTAGCCGAGCTCCGGGTCCAATGGCACTTCAACCCCCCCGCATCACCGCACTTCGGGGGATTGTGGGAGGCAGCCGTCAAATCAACCAAACATCACCTCCGGCGAGTCGTAGGGGAGAGCAAGTTGACATACGAGGAAATGGCCACCTTCCTCAGCCAGGTGGAAGCCTGCCTCAACTCAAGGCCACTGTCAGCCCTCTCCGATGACCCTCAAGACTTGACCGCTCTAACTCCCGGGCACTTCTTGATCGGGGCCGCCATTAATGCTCTGCCGGAACCCACACTGCTGGACCTCAAGTCATCTCGACTGTCGCGATGGCAGTTACTCGTCCAGATGCGAGATCAATTCTGGCAGCGATGGGCCAAGGAGTACCTCCACGGCCTGCTCACACGACCGAAATGGCAACAATCTGATGACAGCTATCAGATAGGACGACTCTGCCTCATCACCTCGGAGAACACTTCACCTTGCCGCTGGCCACTCGCGAGGATCGAGGTCATCCATCCAGGCGCTGACGGCAAAGTGCGAGTCTGCACTGTCAAAACCGCTTCCACGACGTTGGTGAGACCCATCCATAAGCTCGTCCTCCTTCCGGTCAGCTGCACACCATCCGCGATCTCCGGCGATTCCCGCGAACCGAGCGGGAGCGAATAATCTACTCAATTCACTCGGAAGGCGCAGTACTTATTAAACAATAGAACTGTAAAATTCAAAGATAAAATTCACGTGTCAATTTCAATCGCAATATTGCAGCGGGAAATCGTATTCTCAAATGACGCACGCGAATATACATACTTACTTGTCAAAGGCCGATGTTGGAATGTAAACACGCGGCCTACGACTGTACAAAACAACGCGCCGGTATGCTCCGTCGCGTGACGTCACCCAAACAGACCGCGCTAAACGCAGTATCCTACCGTGAGACTTGTAAACCGTCGCACTCCGACACTGCGACTGACCCTCAACGGTCAGTCGCACTCAGTTTTATTGATAACACCAAATATTGTAGTTCACTAGCAAAACCACTGTCGCCGCCATGAGGGCTTCTTCATTGACTAACTTGTTAGTCAAGGCGGGCGGCAATGTTCAAGATGCGCGCGCTCCGGCGACAGAGCAGTTGCCGTCGCGCGCATACTTGCGAGAGCACGGCTCTGGCGTCACGATCGACGGCCAATCGGTGGGTCCGCTGAATAGGCATCCGACCGATCCAACCCCCCGATTGGTCGATCGATGATCTAGATCCTTCGCGAAGGATCTGGTCGCGGAAACAGGACGTCTCCCGTTTCGCGAAAGTTCCAGGAAGACCGCTATAAATAAGAGAGAAACCACGCTCTCGCTCTCTTATTCAGCACGTGTCACACCGAGTCTCTCTCTTACCGCCCGTTCTCTATCGCGCTTAATCAAATAGAATCTTCGCGCGTGACTCAGTTGCTTTAAAATAAAAGTAAATACCAGTTTTCAAATAAATAAAAGGAGTTTCTAGTCAAATACGTGTGTTTAATTCAATAGAAATACATTTATATGACTCGCATGTCAGATTAGAGTAGTGATTTCCATTCAAAGTAAAGTTACATAAAACTCAACGTCCGTTTCATTCGACTATAATCTCAAGTGTTATATCCGAAGCATTAACGGAATCTTCTTTCTAAACATTGTGTATCTTTGAAAATACCTTATAATATAACGTAATATGCAGTGTATCGTAGAAAATACCTTATAATATATAGCAGTTTATCATTGAAAATACCTTATAATATACCTTAATATGCAGGGTATCATTGAAAATACCTTATAATATATCGTAATTTGTAGTGTATCATTGAAAATACCTTAGAATATATGGTAATGCTAGTCTATCAATGAAAATACCTTATAATATAACGTAATATGCAGTGTATCATTGAAAATACCTTATAATATATCGTAATTTGTAGTGTATCAATGAAAATACCTTCTCATATAACGTAATATGCAGTGTATCATTGAAAATACCTTATAATATATCGTAATTTGTAGTGTATCTTTGAAAATACCTTATAATATAACGTAATATGCAGTGTATCATAGAAAATACCTTATAATATATAGCAGTTTATCATTGAAAATACCTTATAATATAACTTAATATGCAGGGTATCATTGAAAATACCTTATAATATATCGTAATTTGTAGTGTATCATTGAAAATACCTTATAATATAACGTAATATGCAGTGTATCATTGAAAATACCTTATAATATAACGTAATATGCAGTGTATCATTGAAAATACCTTCCCATATAACGTAATATGCAGTGTATCATTGAAAATACCTTATAATATATCGTAATTTGTAGTGGATCAATGAAAATACCTTCTCATATAACGTAATATGCAGTGTATCATTGAAAATACCTTATAATATATAGCAGTTTATCATTGAAAATACCTTATAATATAACTTAATATGCAGGGTATCATTGAAAATACCTCATAATATATCGTAATTTGTAGTGTATCATTGAAAATACCTTAGAATATATGGTAATTCTTGTCTATCAATGAAAATACCTTATAATATAACGTAATATGCAGTGTATCATTGAATATACCTTATGATATAACGTAATATGCAGGGTATCATTGGAAATACCTTATAATATATCGTAATTTGTAGAGTATCATTGAAAATAACTTAGAATATATGGTAATTCTAGTCTATCATTGAAAATACCTTATAATATAACGTAATATGCAGGGTATCATTGAAAATACCTAATAGTATAACGTAATATGCAGTGTACCATTGAAAATACCTTATAATATAACGTAATATGCAGTGTATCGTTGAAAATACCTTATAATATATAGTAGTTTATCATTGAAAATACCTTATAATATAACGTAATATGCTGTGTATCAATGAAAATACCTTATAATATATCGTAATTTGTATTGTATCATTGAAAATACCTTATAGTATAACGTAATATGCAGTGCATCATTGAAAATACCTTATAATATCACGTAATATGCAGTGTATCATTGAAAATACCTTATAATATAACGTAATATGCAGGGTATCATTGAAAATACCTTATAATATATCGTAATTTGTAGTGTATCAATGAAAATACCTTCTCATATAACGTAATATGCAGTGTATCATTGAAAATACCTTATAATATATCGTAATTTGTAGTGTATCTTTGAAAATACCTTATAATATAACGTAATATGCAGTGTATCATAGAAAATACCTTATAATATATAGCAGTTTATCATTGAAAATACCTTATAATATAACTTAATATGCAGGGTATCATTGAAAATACCTTATAATATATCGTAATTTGTAGTGTATCATTAAAAATACCTTATAATATAACGTAATATGCAGTGTATCATTGAAAATACCTTATAATATAACGTAATATGCAGTGTATCATTGAAAATACCTTCCCATATAACGTAATATGCAGTGTATCATTGAAAATACCTTATGATATAACGTAATATGCAGGGTATCATTGAAAATACCTTATAATATATCGTAATTTGTAGTGTATCATTGAAAATAACTTAGAATATATGGTAATTCTAGTCTATCATTGAAAATACCTTATAATATATCGTAATATGCAGTGTACCGTTGAAAATACCTTATAATATAACGTAATATGCAGTGTATCATTGAAAATACATTATAAAATAATGTAATATGTAGTCTGTCATTGAAAATACCTTATAATATAACGTAATATGCAGTGTATCATTGAAAATACCTTATAATATATAGCAGTTTATCATTGAAAATACCTTATAATATAACTTAATATGCAGGGTATCATTGAAAATACCTTATAATATATCGTAATATGCAGTGTATCATTGAAAATACCTTATAATATATAGCAGTTTATCATTGAAAATACCTTATAATATACCTTAATATGCAGGGTATCATTGAAAATACCTTATAATATATCGTAATTTGTAGTGTATCATTGAAAATACCTTAGAATATATGGTAATGCTAGTCTATCAATGAAAATACCTTATAATATAACGTAATATGCAGGGTATCATTGAAAATACCTTATAATATATCGTAATATGCAGTGTACCGTTGAAAATACCTTATAATATAACGTAATATGCAGTGTATCATTGAAAATACATTATAAAATAATGTAATATGTAGTCTGTCATTGAAAATACCTTATAATATAACGTAATATGCAGTGTATCATTGAAAATACCTTATAATATATAGTAGTTTATCATTGAAAATACCTTATAATATAACGTAATATGCAGTGTATCATTGAAAATACCTTATAATATAACGTAATATGCAGTGTATCATTGAAAATACCTTATAATATATAGTAGTTTATCATTGAAAATACCTTATAATATAACGTAATATGCTGTGTATCATTGAAAATACCTTATAATATATCGTAATTTGTATTGTATCATTGAAAATACCTTATAATATAACGTAATATGCAGTCTACCATTGAAAATACATTATAAAATAATGTAATATGAAGTCTGTCATTGAAAATACCTTATAATAAAACGTAATATGCAGTGTACCATTGAAAATACCTTATAATATCACGTAATATGCAGTGTATCATTGAAAATACCTTATAATATAACGTAATATGTAGTGTATCATTGAAAATACCTTATAATATAACGTAATATGCAGGGTATAATTTAAAATACATTATAATACATCGTAATTTGTAGTGTATCATTGAAAATACCTTAGAATATATGGTAATTCTAGTCTATCAATGAAAATACCTTATAATATAACGTAATATGCAGTGTATCATTGAAAATACCTTATAATATATCGTAATTTGTAGTGTATCATTGAAAATACCTTATAATATAACGTAATATGCAGTGTATCATTGAAAATACCTTATACTATAACGTAATATGCAGTGTATCATTGAAAATACCTTCCCATATAACGTAATATGCAGTGTATCATTGAAAATACCTTATAATATATGGTAATTCTAGTCTGTCAATGAAAATACCTTATAATATAACGTAATATGCAGTGTACCATTGAAAATACCTTAGAATATATCGTAATTTGTAGTGTATCATTGAAAATACCTTATAATCTAACGTAATATGCAGTGTATCATTGAAAATACCTTATAATATAACGTAATATGCAGTGTATCATTGAAAATACCTTCCCATATAACGTAATATGCAGTGTATCATTGAAAATACATTATAAAATAATGTAATATGTAGTCTGTCATTGAAAATACCTTATAATATAACGTAATATGCAGTGTATCATTGAAAATACCTTATAATATATAGTAGTTTATCATTGAAAATACCTTATAATATAACGCAATATGCAGTGTATCATTGAAAATACCTTATAATATAACGTAATATGCAGTGTATCATTGAAAATACCTTATAATATATAGTAGTTTATCATTGAAAATACCTTATAATATAACGTAATATGCTGTGTATCATTGAAAATACCTTATAATATATCGTAATTTGTATTGTATCATTGAAAATACCTTATAATATAACGTAATATGCAGTCTACCATTGAATATACATTATAAAATAATGTAATATGAAGTCTGTCATTGAAAATACCTTATAATAAAACGTAATATGCAGTGTACCATTGAAAATACCTTATAATATCACGTAATATGCAGTGTATCATTGAAAATACCTTATAATATAACGTAATATGTAGTGTATCATTGAAAATACCTTATAATATAACGTAATATGCAGGGTATAATTTAAAATACCTTATAATACATCGTAATTTGTAGTGTATCATTGAAAATACCTTAGAATATATGGTAATTCTAGTCTATCAATGAAAATACCTTATAATATAACGTAATATGCAGTGTATCATTGAAAATACCTTATAATATATCGTAATTTGTAGTGTATCATTGAAAATACCTTATAATATAACGTAATATGCAGTGTATCATTGAAAATACCTTATACTATAACGTAATATGCAGTGTATCATTGAAAATACCTTCCCATATAACGTAATATGCAGTGTATCATTGAAAATACCTTATAATATATAGTAGTTTATCATTGAAAATACCTTATAATATAACGTAATATGCTGTGTATCATTGAAAATACCTTATAATATATCGTAATTTGTATTGTATCATTGAAAATACCTTATAATATAACGTAATATGCAGTCTACCATTGAATATACATTATAAAATAATGTAATATGAAGTCTGTCATTGAAAATACCTTATAATAAAACGTAATATGCAGTGTACCATTGAAAATACCTTATAATATCACGTAATATGCAGTGTATCATTGAAAATACCTTATAATATATCGTAATATGTAGTGTATCATTGAAAATACCTTATAATATAACGTAATATGCAGGGTATAATTTAAAATACCTTATAATACATCGTAATTTGTAGTGTATCATTGAAAATACCTTAGAATATATGGTAATTCTAGTCTATCAATGAAAATACCTTATAATATAACGTAATATGCAGTGTATCATTGAAAATACCTTATAATATATCGTAATTTGTAGTGTATCATTGAAAATACCTTATAATATAACGTAATATGCAGTGTATCATTGAAAATACCTTATACTATAACGTAATATGCAGTGTATCATTGAAAATACCTTCCCATATAACGTAATATGCAGTGTATCATTGAAAATACCTTATAATATATGGTAATTCTAGTCTGTCAATGAAAATACCTTATAATATAACGTAATATGCAGTGCACCATTGAAAATACCTTAGAATATAACGTAATTTGTAGTGTATCATTGAAAATACCTTATAATCTAACGTAATATGCAGTGTATCATTGAAAATACCTTATAATATAACGTAATATGCAGTGTATCATTGAAAATACCTTCCCATATAACGTAATATGCAGTGTATCATTGAAAATACCTTAATATATATCGTAATTATAATATATCGTAATTTGTTGTGTATCTTTGAAAATACCTTATAATATAACGTAATATGCAGTGTATCGTAGAAAATACCTTATAATATATAGCAGTTTATCATTGAAAATACCTTATAATATACCTTAATATGCAGGGTATCATTGAAAATACCTTATAATATATCGTAATTTGTAGTGTATCATTGAAAATACCTTAGAATATATGGTAATGCTAGTCTATCAATGAAAATACCTTATAATATAACGTAATATGCAGGGTATCATTGAAAATACCTTATAATATATCGTAATTTGTAGTGTATCAATGAAAATACCTTCTCATATAACGTAATATGCAGTGTATCATTGAAAATACCTTATAATATATCGTAATTTGTAGTGTATCTTTGAAAATACCTTATAATATAACGTAATATGCAGTGTATCATAG
Source organism: Lasioglossum lativentre (assembly GCA_916610255.1). Lineage (NCBI taxonomy): Eukaryota > Metazoa > Arthropoda > Insecta > Hymenoptera > Halictidae > Lasioglossum > Lasioglossum lativentre. Next base: position 89,389 of record CAKAJI010000661.1, on the reverse strand, counting down.
AAAATACCTTATAATATATAGCAGTTTATCATTGAAAATACCTTATAATATAACTTAATATGCAGGGTATCATTGAAAATACCTTATAATATATCGTAATTTGTAGTGTATCATTGAAAATACCTTATAATATAACGTAATATGCAGTGTATCATTGAAAATACCTTATAATATAACGTAATATGCAGTGTATCATTGAAAATACCTTCCCATATAACGTAATATGCAGTGTATCATTGAAAATACCTTATAATATATCGTAATTTGTAGTGTATCAATGAAAATACCTTCTCATATAACGTAATATGCAGTGTATCATTGAAAATACCTTATAATATATAGCAGTTTATCATTGAAAATACCTTATAATATAACTTAATATGCAGGGTATCATTGAAAATACCTTATAATATATCGTAATATGCAGTGTACCATTGAAAATACGTTATAATATAACGTAATATGCAGTGTATCGTTGAAAATACCTTATAATATATAGTAGTTTATCATTGAAAATACCTTATAATATAACGTAATATGCTGTGTATCATTGAAAATACCTTATAATATATCGTAATTTGTATTGTATCATTGAAAATACCTTATAGTATAACGTAATATGCAGTGCATCATTGAAAATACCTTATAATATCATGTAATATGCAGTGTATCATTGAAAATACCTTATAATATAACGTAATATGCAGGGTATCATTGAAAATACCTTATAATATATCGTAATTTGTAGTGTATCAATGAAAATACCTTCTCATATAACGTAATATGCAGTGTATCATTGAAAATACCTTATAATATATCGTAATTTGTAGTGTATCTTTGAAAATACCTTATAATATAACGTAATATGCAGTGTATCATAGAAAATACCTTATAATATATAGCAGTTTATCATTGAAAATACCTTATAATATAACTTAATATGCAGGGTATCATTGAAAATACCTTATAATATATCGTAATTTGTAGTGTATCATTAAAAATACCCTATAATATAACGTAATATGCAGTGTATCATTGAAAATACCTTATAATATAACGTAATATGCAGTGTATCATTGAAAATACCTTCCCATATAACGTAATATGCAGTGTATCATTGAAAATACCTTATAATATATCGTAATTTGTAGTGGATCAATGAAAATACCTTCTCATATAACGTAATATGCAGTGTATCATTGAAAATACCTTATAATATATAGCAGTTTATCATTGAAAATACCTTATAATATAACTTAATATGCAGGGTATCATTGAAAATACCTCATAATATATCGTAATTTGTAGTGTATCATTGAAAATACCTTATAATCTAACGTAATATGCAGTGTATCATTGAAAATACCTTATAATATAACGTAATATGCAGTGTATCATTGAAAATACCTTCCCATATAACGTAATATGCAGTGTATCATTGAAAATACCTTAATATATATCGTAATTATAATATATCGTAATTTGTTGTGTATCTTTGAAAATACCTTATAATATAACGTAATATGCAGTGTATCGTAGAAAATACCTTATAATATATAGCAGTTTATCATTGAAAATACCTTATAATATACCTTAATATGCAGGGTATCATTGAAAATACCTTATAATATATCGTAATTTGTAGTGTATCATTGAAAATACCTTAGAATATATGGTAATGCTAGTCTATCAATGAAAATACCTTATAATATAACGTAATATGCAGGGTATCATTGAAAATACCTTATAATATATCGTAATTTGTAGTGTATCAATGAAAATACCTTCTCATATAACGTAATATGCAGTGTATCATTGAAAATACCTTATAATATATCGTAATTTGTAGTGTATCTTTGAAAATACCTTATAATATAACGTAATATGCAGTGTATCATAGAAAATACCTTATAATATATAGCAGTTTATCATTGAAAATACCTTATAATATAACTTAATATGCAGGGTATCATTGAAAATACCTTATAATATATCGTAATTTGTAGTGTATCATTGAAAATACCTTATAATATAACGTAATATGCAGTGTATCATTGAAAATACCTTATAATATAACGTAATATGCAGTGTATCATTGAAAATACCTTCCCATATAACGTAATATGCAGTGTATCATTGAAAATACCTTATAATATATCGTAATTTGTAGTGTATCTTTGAAAATACCTTATAATATAACGTAATATGCAGTGTATCATAGAAAATACCTTATAATATATAGCAGTTTATCATTGAAAATACCTTATAATATAACTTAATATGCAGGGTATCATTGAAAATACCTTATAATATATCGTAATATGCAGTGTACCATTGAAAATACTTATAATATAACGTAATATGCAGTGTATCGTTGAAAATACCTTATAATATATAGTAGTTTATCATTGAAAATACCTTATAATATAACGTAATATGCTGTGTATCATTGAAAATACCTTATAATATATCGTAATTTGTATTGTATCATTGAAAATACCTTATAGTATAACGTAATATGCAGTGCATCATTGAAAATACCTTATAATATCATGTAATATGCAGTGTATCATTGAAAATACCTTATAATATAACGTAATATGCAGGGTATCATTGAAAATACCTTATAATATATCGTAATTTGTAGTGTATCAATGAAAATACCTTCTCATATAACGTAATATGCAGTGTATCATTGAAAATACCTTATAATATATCGTAATTTGTAGTGTATCTTTGAAAATACCTTATAATATAACGTAATATGCAGTGTATCATAGAAAATACCTTATAATATATAGCAGTTTATCATTGAAAATACCTTATAATATAACTTAATATGCAGGGTATCATTGAAAATACCTTATAATATATCGTAATTTGTAGTGTATCATTAAAAATACCTTATAATATAACGTAATATGCACTGTATCATTGAAAATACCTTATAATATAACGTAATGTGCAGTGTATCATTGAAAATACCTTCCCATATAACGTAATATGCAGTGTATCATTGAAAATACCTTATAATATATGGTAATTCTAGTCTGTCAATGAAAATACCTTATAATATAACGTAATATGCAGTGTACCATTGAAAATACCTTAGAATATATCGTAATTTGTAGTGTATCATTGAAAATACCTTATAATCTAACGTAATATGCAGTGTATCATTGAAAATACCTTATAATATAACGTAATATGCAGTGTATCATTGAAAATACCTTCCCATATAACGTAATATGCAGTGTATCATTGAAAATACCTTAATATATATCGTAATTATAATATATCGTAATTTGTTGTGTATCTTTGAAAATACCTTATAATATAACGTAATATGCAGTGTATCGTAGAAAATACCTTATAATATATAGCAGTTTATCATTGAAAATACCTTATAATATAACTTAATATGCAGGGTATCATTGAAAATACCTTATAATATATCGTAATTTGTAGTGTATCATTGAAAATACCTTAGAATATATGGTAATGCCAGTCTATCAATGAAAATACCTTATAATATAACGTAATATGCAGGGTATCATTGAAAATACCTTATAATATATCGTAATTTGTAGTGTATCAATGAAAATACCTTCTCATATAACGTAATATGCAGTGTATCATTGAATATACCTTATAATATATCGTAATTTGTAGTGTATCTTTGAAAATACCTTATAATATAACGTAATATGCAGTGTATCATAGAAAATACCTTATAATATATAGCAGTTTATCATTGAAAATACCTTATAATATAACTTAATATGCAGGGTATCATTGAAAATACCTTATAATATATCGTAATTTGTAGTGTATCTTTGAAAATACCTTATAATATAACGTAATATGCAGTGTATCATAGAAAATACCTTATAATATATAGCAGTTTATCATTGAAAATACCTTATAATATAACTTAATATGCAGGGTATCATTGAAAATACCTTATAATATATCGTAATTTGTAGTGTATCATTGAAAATACCTTATAATATAACGTAATATGCAGTGTATCATTGAAAATACCTTATAATATAACGTAATATGCAGTGTATCATTGAAAATACCTTCCCATATAACGTAATATGCAGTGTATCATTGAAAATACCTTATAATATATCGTAATTTGTAGTGTATCTTTGAAAATACCTTATAATATAACGTAATATGCAGTGTATCATAGAAAATACCTTATAATATATAGCAGTTTATCATTGAAAATACCTTATAATATAACTTAATATGCAGGGTATCATTGAAAATACCTTATAATATATCGTAATATGCAGTGTACCATTGAAAATACTTATAATATAACGTAATATGCAGTGTATCGTTGAAAATACCTTATAATATATAGTAGTTTATCATTGAAAATACCTTATAATATAACGTAATATGCTGTGTATCATTGAAAATACCTTATAATATATCGTAATTTGTATTGTATCATTGAAAATACCTTATAGTATAACGTAATATGCAGTGCATCATTGAAAATACCTTATAATATCATGTAATATGCAGTGTATCATTGAAAATACCTTATAATATAACGTAATATGCAGGGTATCATTGAAAATACCTTATAATATATCGTAATTTGTAGTGTATCAATGAAAATACCTTCTCATATAACGTAATATGCAGTGTATCATTGAAAATACCTTATAATATATCGTAATTTGTAGTGTATCTTTGAAAATACCTTATAATATAACGTAATATGCAGTGTATCATAGAAAATACCTTATAATATATAGCAGTTTATCATTGAAAATACCTTATAATATAACTTAATATGCAGGGTATCATTGAAAATACCTTATAATATATCGTAATTTGTAGTGTATCATTAAAAATACCTTATAATATAACGTAATATGCACTGTATCATTGAAAATACCTTATAATATAACGTAATGTGCAGTGTATCATTGAAAATACCTTCCCATATAACGTAATATGCAGTGTATCATTGAAAATACCTTATAATATATGGTAATTCTAGTCTGTCAATGAAAATACCTTATAATATAACGTAATATGCAGTGTACCATTGAAAATACCTTAGAATATATCGTAATTTGTAGTGTATCATTGAAAATACCTTATAATCTAACGTAATATGCAGTGTATCATTGAAAATACCTTATAATATAACGTAATATGCAGTGTATCATTGAAAATACCTTCCCATATAACGTAATATGCAGTGTATCATTGAAAATACCTTAATATATATCGTAATTATAATATATCGTAATTTGTTGTGTATCTTTGAAAATACCTTATAATATAACGTAATATGCAGTGTATCGTAGAAAATACCTTATAATATATAGCAGTTTATCATTGAAAATACCTTATAATATACCTTAATATGCAGGGTATCATTGAAAATACCTTATAATATATCGTAATTTGTAGTGTATCATTGAAAATACCTTAGAATATATGGTAATGCTAGTCTATCAATGAAAATACCTTATAATATAACGTAATATGCAGGGTATCATTGAAAATACCTTATAATATATCGTAATTTGTAGTGTATCAATGAAAATACCTTCTCATATAACGTAATATGCAGTGTATCATTGAATATACCTTATAATATATCGTAATTTGTAGTGTATCTTTGAAAATACCTTATAATATAACGTAATATGCAGTGTATCATAGAAAATACCTTATAATATATAGCAGTTTATCATTGAAAATACCTTATAATATAACTTAATATGCAGGGTATCATTGAAAATACCTTATAATATATCGTAATTTGTAGTGTATCATTAAAAATACCTTATAATATAACGTAATATGCAGTGTATCATTGAAAATACCTTATAATATAACGTAATATGCAGTGTATCATTGAAAATACCTTCCCATATAACGTAATATGCAGTGTATCATTGAAAATACCTTATAATATATCGTAATTTGTAGTGGATCAATGAAAATACCTTCTCATATAACGTAATATGCAGTGTATCATTGAAAATACCTTATAATATATAGCAGTTTATCATTGAAAATACCTTATAATATAACTTAATATGCAGGGTATCATTGAAAATACCTTATAATATATCGTAATATGCAGTGTACCATTGAAAATACCTTATAATATAACGTAATATGCAGTGTATCGTTGAAAATACCTTATAATATATAGTAGTTTATCATTGAAAATACCTTATAATATAACGTAATATGCTGTGTATCATTGAAAATACCTTATAATATATCGTAATTTGTATTGTATCATTGAAAATACCTTATAGTATAACGTAATATGCAGTGCATCATTGAAAATACCTTATAATATCATGTAATATGCAGTGTATCATTGAAAATACCTTATAATATAACGTAATATGCAGGGTATCATTGAAAATACCTTATAATATATCGTAATTTGTAGTGTATCAATGAAAATACCTTCTCATATAACGTAATATGCAGTGTATCATTGAAAATACCTTATAATATATCGTAATTTGTAGTGTATCTTTGAAAATACCTTATAATATAACGTAATATGCAGTGTATCATAGAAAATACCTTATAATATATAGCAGTTTATCATTGAAAATACCTTATAATATAACTTAATATGCAGGGTATCATTGAAAATACCTTATAATATATCGTAATTTGTAGTGTATCATTAAAAATACCCTATAATATAACGTAATATGCAGTGTATCATTGAAAATACCTTATAATATAACGTAATATGCAGTGTATCATTGAAAATACCTTCCCATATAACGTAATATGCAGTGTATCATTGAAAATACCTTATAATATATCGTAATTTGTAGTGTATCAATGAAAATACCTTCTCATATAACGTAATATGCAGTGTATCATTGAAAATACCTTATAATATATAGCAGTTTATCATTGAAAATACCTTATAATATAACTTAATATGCAGGGTATCATTGAAAATACCTTATAATATATCGTAATATGCAGTGTACCATTGAAAATACGTTATAATATAACGTAATATGCAGTGTATCGTTGAAAATACCTTATAATATATAGTAGTTTATCATTGAAAATACCTTATAATATAACGTAATATGCTGTGTATCATTGAAAATACCTTATAATATATCGTAATTTGTATTGTATCATTGAAAATACCTTATAGTATAACGTAATATGCAGTGCATCATTGAAAATACCTTATAATATCATGTAATATGCAGTGTATCATTGAAAATACCTTATAATATAACGTAATATGCAGGGTATCATTGAAAATACCTTATAATATATCGTAATTTGTAGTGTATCAATGAAAATACCTTCTCATATAACGTAATATGCAGTGTATCATTGAAAATACCTTATAATATATCGTAATTTGTAGTGTATCTTTGAAAATACCTTATAATATAACGTAATATGCAGTGTATCATAGAAAATACCTTATAATATATAGCAGTTTATCATTGAAAATACCTTATAATATAACTTAATATGCAGGGTATCATTGAAAATACCTTATAATATATCGTAATTTGTAGTGTATCATTAAAAATACCCTATAATATAACGTAATATGCAGTGTATCATTGAAAATACCTTATAATATAACGTAATATGCAGTGTATCATTGAAAATACCTTCCCATATAACGTAATATGCAGTGTATCATTGAAAATACCTTATAATATATCGTAATTTGTAGTGGATCAATGAAAATACCTTCTCATATAACGTAATATGCAGTGTATCATTGAAAATACCTTATAATATATAGCAGTTTATCATTGAAAATACCTTATAATATAACTTAATATGCAGGGTATCATTGAAAATACCTCATAATATATCGTAATTTGTAGTGTATCATTGAAAATACCTTAGAATATATGATAATTCTTGTCTATCAATGAAAATACCTTATAATATAACGTAATATGCAGGGTATCATTGAAAATACGTTATAATATAACGTAATATGCAGTGTATCGTTGAAAATACCTTATAATATATCGTAATATGCAGTCTACCATTTAAAATACATTATAAAATAATGTAATATGTAGTCTGTCATTGAAAATACCTTATAATATAACGCAATATGCAGTGTATCATTGAAAATACCTTATAATATAACGTAATATGCAGTGTATCATTGAAAATACCTTATAATATATCGTAATTTGTAGTGGATCAATGAAAATACCTTCTCATATAACGTAATATGCAGTGTATCATTGAAAATACCTTATAATATAACGTAATATGCAGTGTATCATTGAAAATACCTTCCCATATAACGTAATATGCAGTGTATCATTGAAAATACCTTAATATATATCGTAATTATAATATATCGTAATTTGTAGTGTATCTTTGAAAATACCTTATAATATAACGTAATATGCAGTGTATCGTAGAAAATACCTTATAATATGTAGCAGTTTATCATTGAAAATACCTTATAATATACCTTAATATGCAGGGTATCATTGAAAATACCTTATAATATATCGTAATTTGTAGTGTGTCATTGAAAATACCTTAGAATATATGGTAATGCTAGTCTATCAATGAAAATACCTTATAATATAACGTAATATGCAGTGTATCATTGAAAATACCTTATAATATATCGTAATATGCAGTGTACCGTTGAAAATACCTTATAATATAACGTAATATGCAGTGTATCATTGAAAATACATTATAAAATAATGTAATATGTAGTCTGTCATTGAAAATACCTTATAATATAACGTAATATGCAGTGTATCATTGAAAATACCTTATAATATATAGTAGTTTATCATTGAAAATACCTTATAATATAACGCAATATGCAGTGTATCATTGAAAATACCTTATAATATAACGTAATATGCAGTGTATCATTGAAAATACCTTATAATATATAGTAGTTTATCATTGAAAATACCTTATAATATAACGTAATATGCTGTGTATCATTGAAAATACCTTATAATATATCGTAATTTGTATTGTATCATTGAAAATACCTTATAGTATAACGTAATATGCAGTGCATCATTGAAAATACCTTATAATATCACGTAATATGCAGTGTATCATTGAAAATACCTTATAATATAACGTAATATGCAGGGTATCATTGAAAATACCTTATAATATATCGTAATTTGTAGTGTATCAATGAAAATACCTTCTCATATAACGTAATATGCAGTGTATCATTGAAAATACCTTATAATATATCGTAATTTGTAGTGTATCTTTGCAAATACCTTATAATATAACGTAATATGCAGTGTATCATAGAAAATACCTTATAATATATAGCAGTTTATCATTGAAAATACCTTATAATATAGCTTAATATGCAGGGTATCATTGAAAATACCTTATAATATAGCTTAATATGCAGGGTATCATTGAAAATACCTTATAATATATCGTAATTTGTAGTGTATCAATGAAAATACCTTCTCATATAACGTAATATGCAGTGTATCATTGAAAATACCTTATAATATATCGTAATTTGTAGTGTATCTTTGCAAATACCTTATAATATAACGTAATATGCAGTGTATCATAGAAAATACCTTATAATATATAGCAGTTTATCATTGAAAATACCTTATAATATAGCTTAATATGCAGGGTATCATTGAAAATACCTTATAATATATCGTAATTTGTAGTGGATCAATGAAAATACCTTCTCATATAACGTAATATGCAGTGTATCATTGAAAATACCTTATAATATAACTTAATATGCAGGGTATCATTGAAAATACCTCATAATATATCGTAATTTGTAGTGTATCATTGAAAATACCTTAGAATATATGGTAATTCTTGTCTATCAATGAAAATACCTTATAATATAACGTAATATGCAGTGTATCATTGAATATATCTTATGATATAACGTAATATGCAGGGTATCATTGGAAATACCTTATAATATATCGTAATTTGTAGTGTATCATTGAAAATAACTTAGAATATATGGTAATTCTAGTCTATCATTGAAAATACCTTATAATATAACGTAATATGCAGGGTATCATTGAAAATACCTTATAATATATCGTAATATGCAGTGTATCGTTGAAAATACCTTATAATATATCGTAATATGCAGTCTACCATTGAAAATACATTATAAAATAATGTAATATGTAGTCTGTCATTGAAAATACCTTTTAATATAACGCAATATGCAGTGTATCATTGAAAATACCTTATAATATATCGTAATATGCAGTGTATCATTGAAAATACCTTATAATATATAGCAGTTTATCATTGAAAATACCTTATAATATAACGTAATATGCAGTGTACCATTGAAAATACGTTATAATATAACGTAATATGCAGTGTATCGTTGAAAATACCTTATAATATATAGTAGTTTATCATTGAAAATACCTTATAATATAACGTAATATGCTGTGTATCAATGAAAATACCTTATAATATATCGTAATTTGTATTGTATCATTGAAAATACCTTATAGTATAACGTAATATGCAGTGCATCATTGAAAATACCTTATAATATCACGTAATATGCAGTGTATCATTGAAAATACCTTATAATATAACGTAATATGCAGGGTATCATTGAAAATACCTTATAATATATCGTAATTTGTAGTGTATCAATGAAAATACCTTCTCATATAACGTAATATGCAGTGTATCATTGAAAATACCTTATAATATATCGTAATTTGTAGTGTATCATTGAAAATACCTTATAGTATAACGTAATATGCAGTGCATCATTGAAAATACCTTATAATATCACGTAATATGCAGTGTATCATTGAAAATACCTTATAATATAACGTAATATGCAGGGTATCATTGAAAATACCTTATAATATATCGTAATTTGTAGTGTATCAATGAAAATACCTTCTCATATAACGTAATATGCAGTGTATCATTGAAAATACCTTATAATATATCGTAATTTGTAGTGTATCTTTGAAAATACCTTATAATATAACGTAATATGCAGTGTATCATAGAAAATACCTTATAATATATAGCAGTTTATCATTGAAAATACCTTATAATATAGCTTAATATGCAGGGTATCATTGAAAATACCTTATAATATATCGTAATTTGTAGTGTATCATTAAAAATACCTTATAATATAACGTAATATGCAGTGTATCATTGAAAATACCTTATAATATAACGTAATATGCAGTGTATCATTGAAAATACCTTCCCATATACCGTAATATGCAGTGTATCATTGAAAATACCTTATAATATATCGTAATTTGTAGTGTATCAATGAAAATACCTTCTCATATAACGTAATATGCAGTGTATCATTGAAAATACCTTATAATATATAGCAGTTTATCATTGAAAATACCTTATAATATAACTTAATATGCAGGGTATCATTGAAAATACCTTATAATATATCGTAATATGCAGTGTACCATTGAAAATACGTTATAATATAACGTAATATGCAGTGTATCGTTGAAAATACCTTATAATATATAGTAGTTTATCATTGAAAATACCTTATAATATAACGTAATATGCTGTGTATCATTGAAAATACCTTATAATATATCGTAATTTGTATTGTATCATTGAAAATACCTTATAGTATAACGTAATATGCAGTGCATCATTGAAAATACCTTATAATATCATGTAATATGCAGTGTATCATTGAAAATACCTTATAATATAACGTAATATGCAGGGTATCATTGAAAATACCTTATAATATATCGTAATTTGTAGTGTATCAATGAAAATACCTTCTCATATAACGTAATATGCAGTGTATCATTGAAAATACCTTATAATATATCGTAATTTGTAGTGTATCTTTGAAAATACCTTATAATATAACGTAATATGCAGTGTATCATAGAAAATACCTTATAATATATAGCAGTTTATCATTGAAAATACCTTATAATATAACTTAATATGCAGGGTATCATTGAAAATACCTTATAATATATCGTAATTTGTAGTGTATCATTAAAAATACCCTATAATATAACGTAATATGCAGTGTATCATTGAAAATACCTTATAATATAACGTAATATGCAGTGTATCATTGAAAATACCTTCCCATATAACGTAATATGCAGTGTATCTTTGAAAATACCTTATAATATATCGTAATTTGTAGTGGATCAATGAAAATACCTTCTCATATAACGTAATATGCAGTGTATCATTGAAAATACCTTATAATATATAGCAGTTTATCATTGAAAATACCTTATAATATAACTTAATATGCAGGGTATCATTGAAAATACCTCATAATATATCGTAATTTGTAGTGTATCATTGAAAATACCTTAGAATATATGATAATTCTTGTCTATCAATGAAAATACCTTATAATATAACGTAATATGCAGGGTATCATTGAAAATACGTTATAATATAACGTAATATGCAGTGTATCGTTGAAAATACCTTATAATATATCGTAATATGCAGTCTACCATTGAAAATACATTATAAAATAATGTAATATGTAGTCTGTCATTGAAAATACCTTATAATATAACGCAATATGCAGTGTATCATTGAAAATACCTTATAATATATCGTAATATGCAGTGTATCATTGAAAATACCTTATAATATATCGTAATTTGTAGTGGATCAATGAAAATACCTTCTCATATAACGTAATATGCAGTGTATCATTGAAAATACCTTATAATATAACGTAATATGCAGTGTATCATTGAAAATACCTTCCCATATAACGTAATATGCAGTGTATCATTGAAAATACCTTAATATATATCGTAATTATAATATATCGTAATTTGTAGTGTATCTTTGAAAATACCTTATAATATAACGTAATATGCAGTGTATCGTAGAAAATACCTTATAATATATAGCAGTTTATCATTGAAAATACCTTATAATATACCTTAATATGCAGGGTATCATTGAAAATACCTTATAATATATCGTAATTTGTAGTGTGTCATTGAAAATACCTTAGAATATATGGTAATGCTAGTCTATCAATGAAAATACCTTATAATATAACGTAATATGCAGTGTATCATTGAAAATACCTTATAATATATCGTAATATGCAGTGTATCTTTGAAAATACCTTATAATATAACGTAATATGCAGTGTATCATTGAAAATACATTATAAAATAATGTAATATGTAGTCTGTCATTGAAAATACCTTATAATATAACGTAATATGCAGTGTATCATTGAAAATACCTTATAATATATAGTAGTTTATCATTGAAAATACCTTATAATATAACGTAATATGCTGTGTATCATTGAAAATACCTTATAATATAACGTAATATGCAGTGTATCATTGAAAATACCTTATAATATATAGTAGTTTATCATTGAAAATACCTTATAATATAACGTAATATGCTGTGTATCATTGAAAATACCTTATAATATATCGTAATTTGTATTGTATCATTGAAAATACCTTATAGTATAACGTAATATGCAGTGCATCATTGAAAATACCTTATAATATCACGTAATATGCAGTGTATCATTGAAAATACCTTATAATATAACGTAATATGCAGGGTATCATTGAAAATACCTTATAATATATCGTAATTTGTAGTGTATCAATGAAAATACCTTCTCATATAACGTAATATGCAGTGTATCATTGAAAATACCTTATAATATATCGTAATTTGTAGTGTATCTTTGCAAATACCTTATAATATAACGTAATATGCAGTGTATCATAGAAAATACCTTATAATATATAGCAGTTTATCATTGAAAATACCTTATAATATAGCTTAATATGCAGGGTATCATTGAAAATACCTTATAATATATCGTAATTTGTAGTGTATCATTGAAAATACCTTCCCATATAACGTAATATGCAGTGTATCATTGAAAATACCTTAATATATATCGTAATTATAATATATCGTAATTTGTTGTGTATCTTTGAAAATACCTTATAATATAACGTAATATGCAGTGTATCGTAGAAAATACCTTATAATATATAGCAGTTTATCATTGAAAATACCTTATAATATACCTTAATATGCAGTTTATCATTGAAAATACCTTATAATATAGCTTAATATGCAGGGTATCATTGAAAATACCTTATAATATATCGTAATTTGTAGTGTATCAATGAAAATACCTTCTCATATAACGTAATATGCAGTGTATCATTGAAAATACCTTATAATATATCGTAATTTGTAGTGTATCTTTGCAAATACCTTATAATATAACGTAATATGCAGTGTATCATAGAAAATACCTTATAATATATAGCAGTTTATCATTGAAAATACCTTATAATATAGCTTAATATGCAGGGTATCATTGAAAATACCTTATAATATATCGTAATTTGTAGTGGATCAATGAAAATACCTTCTCATATAACGTAATATGCAGTGTATCATTGAATATATCTTATGATATAACGTAATATGCAGGGTATCATTGGAAATACCTTATAATATATCGTAATTTGTAGTGTATCATTGAAAATAACTTAGAATATATGGTAATTCTAGTCTATCATTGAAAATACCTTATAATATAACGTAATATGCAGTGTATCATTGAAAATACCTTATAATATATCGTAATATGCAGTGTATCGTTGAAAATACCTTATAATATATCGTAATATGCAGTCTACCATTGAAAATACATTATAAAATAATGTAATATGTAGTCTGTCATTGAAAATACCTTTTAATATAACGCAATATGCAGTGTATCATTGAAAATACCTTATAATATATCGTAATATGCAGTGTATCATTGAAAATACCTTATAATATATAGCAGTTTATCATTGAAAATACCTTATAATATAACTTAATATGCAGTGTACCATTGAAAATACGTTATAATATAACGTAATATGCAGTGTATCGTTGAAAATACCTTATAATATATAGTAGTTTATCATTGAAAATACCTTATAATATAACGTAATATGCTGTGTATCATTGAAAATACCTTAT
The DNA here is from genome assembly GCA_916610255.1 of Lasioglossum lativentre. Lineage (NCBI taxonomy): Eukaryota > Metazoa > Arthropoda > Insecta > Hymenoptera > Halictidae > Lasioglossum > Lasioglossum lativentre. Next base: position 74,317 of record CAKAJI010000661.1, on the reverse strand, counting down.
AATATATCGTAATTTGTATTGTATCATTGAAAATACCTTATAGTATAACGTAATATGCAGTGCATCATTGAAAATACCTTATAATATCACGTAATATGCAGTGTATCATTGAAAATACCTTATAATATAACGTAATATGCAGGGTATCATTGAAAATACCTTATAATATATCGTAATTTGTAGTGTATCAATGAAAATACCTTCTCATATAACGTAATATGCAGTGTATCATTGAAAATACCTTATAATATATCGTAATTTGTAGTGTATCATTGAAAATACCTTATAGTATAACGTAATATGCAGTGCATCATTGAAAATACCTTATAATATCACGTAATATGCAGTGTATCATTGAAAATACCTTATAATATAACGTAATATGCAGGGTATCATTGAAAATACCTTATAATATATCGTAATTTGTAGTGTATCAATGAAAATACCTTCTCATATAACGTAATATGCAGTGTATCATTGAAAATACCTTATAATATATCGTAATTTGTAGTGTATCTTTGAAAATACCTTATAATATAACGTAATATGCAGTGTATCATAGAAAATACCTTATAATATATAGCAGTTTATCATTGAAAATACCTTATAATATAGCTTAATATGCAGGGTATCATTGAAAATACCTTATAATATATCGTAATTTGTAGTGTATCATTGAAAATACCTTATAATATAACGTAATATGCAGCGTATCATTGAAAATACCTTATAATATAACGTAATATGCAGTGTATCATTGAAAATACCTTCCCATATAACGTAATATGCAGTGTATCATTGAAAATACCTTATAATATATCGTAATTTGTAGTGGATCAATGAAAATACCTTCTCATATAACGTAATATGCAGTGTATCATTGAAAATACCTTATAATATAACTTAATATGCAGGGTATCATTGAAAATACCTCATAATATATCGTAATTTGTAGTGTATCATTGAAAATACCTTAGAATATATGGTAATTCTTGTCTATCAATGAAAATACCTTATAATATAACGTAATATGCAGTGTATCATTGAATATACCTTATGATATAACGTAATATGCAGGGTATCATTGGAAATACCTTATAATATATCGTAATTTGTAGTGTATCATTGAAAATAACTTAGAATATATGGTAATTCTAGTCTATCATTGAAAATACCTTATAATATAACGTAATATGCAGGGTATCATTGAAAATACCTTATAATATATCGTAATATGCAGTGTATCGTTGAAAATACCTTATAATATATCGTAATATGCAGTCTACCATTGAAAATACATTATAAAATAATGTAATATGTAGTCTGTCATTGAAAATACCTTATAATATAACGTAATATGCAGTGTATCATTGAAAATACCTTCCCATATAACGTAATATGCAGTGTATCATTGAAAATACCTTATAATATATCGTAATTTGTAGTGGATCAATGAAAATACCTTCTCATATAACGTAATATGCAGTGTATCATTGAAAATACCTTATAATATATAGCAGTTTATCATTGAAAATACCTTATAATATAACTTAATATGCAGGGTATCATTGAAAATACCTCATACCTCGTAATTTGTAGTGTATCATTGAAAATACCTTATAATATATCGTAATATGCAGTGTACCATTGAAAATACGTTATAATATAACGTAATATGCAGTGTATCGTTGAAAATACCTTATAATATATCGTAATATGCAGTCTACCATTGAAAATACATTATAAAATAATGTAATATGTAGTCTGTCATTGAAAATACCTTATAATATAACGCAATATGCAGTGTATCATTGAAAATACCTTATAATATATCGTAATTTGTAGTGTATCATTGAAAATACCTTCCCATATAACGTAATATGCAGTGTATCATTGAAAATACCTTAATATATATCGTAATTATAATATATCGTAATTTGTTGTGTATCTTTGAAAATACCTTATAATATAACGTAATATGCAGTGTATCGTAGAAAATACCTTATAATATATAGCAGTTTATCATTGAAAATACCTTAATATATAATAAAAATATACCTTAATATGCAGTTTATCATTGAAAATACCTTATAATATAGCTTAATATGCAGGGTATCATTGAAAATACCTTATAATATATCGTAATTTGTAGTGTATCAATGAAAATACCTTCTCATATAACGTAATATGCAGTGTATCATTGAAAATACCTTATAATATATCGTAATTTGTAGTGTATCTTTGCAAATACCTTATAATATAACGTAATATGCAGTGTATCATAGAAAATACCTTATAATATATAGCACTTTATCATTGAAAATACCTTATAATATAGCTTAATATGCAGGGTATCATTGAAAATACCTTATAATATATCGTAATTTGTAGTGTATCAATGAAAATACCTTCTCATATAACGTAATATGCAGTGTATCATTGAAAATACCTTATAATATAACTTAATATGCAGGGTATCATTGAAAATACCTTATAATATATCGTAATTTGTAGTGTATCATTGAAAATACCTTAGAATATATGGTAATTCTTGTCTATCAATGAAAATACCTTATAATATAACGTAATATGCAGTGTATCATTGAATATACCTTATGATATAACGTAATATGCAGGGTATCATTGGAAATACCTTATAATATATCGTAATTTGTAGTGTATCATTGAAAATAACTTAGAATATATGGTAATTCTAGTCTATCATTGAAAATACCTTATAATATAACGTAATATGCAGGGTATCATTGAAAATACCTTATAATATATCGTAATATGCAGTGTATCGTTGAAAATACCTTATAATATATCGTAATATGCAGTCTACCATTGAAAATACATTATAAAATAATGTAATATGTAGTCTGTCATTGAAAATACCTTTTAATATAACGCAATATGCAGTGTATCATTGAAAATACCTTATAATATATCGTAATATGCAGTGTATCATTGAAAATACCTTATAATATATAGCAGTTTATCATTGAAAATACCTTATAATATAACTTAATATGCAGTGTACCATTGAAAATACCTTATAATATAACGTAATATGCAGTGTATCGTTGAAAATACCTTATAATATATAGTAGTTTATCATTGAAAATACCTTATAATATAACGTAATATGCTGTGTATCATTGAAAATACCTTATAATATATCGTAATTTGTATTGTATCATTGAAAATACCTTATAGTATAACGTAATATGCAGTGCATCATTGAAAATACCTTATAATATCACGTAATATGCAGTGTATCATTGAAAATACCTTATAATATAACGTAATATGCAGGGTATCATTGAAAATACCTTATAATATATCGTAATTTGTAGTGTATCAATGAAAATACCTTCTCATATAACGTAATATGCAGTGTATCATTGAAAATACCTTATAATATATCGTAATTTGTAGTGTATCATTGAAAATACCTTATAGTATAACGTAATATGCAGTGCATCATTGAAAATACCTTATAATATCACGTAATATGCAGTGTATCATTGAAAATACCTTATAATATAACGTAATATGCAGGGTATCATTGAAAATACCTTATAATATATCGTAATTTGTAGTGTATCAATGAAAATACCTTCTCATATAACGTAATATGCAGTGTATCATTGAAAATACCTTATAATATATCGTAATTTGTAGTGTATCTTTGAAAATACCTTATAATATAACGTAATATGCAGTGTATCATAGAAAATACCTTATAATATATAGCAGTTTATCATTGAAAATACCTTATAATATAGCTTAATATGCAGGGTATCATTGAAAATACCTTATAATATATCGTAATTTGTAGTGTATCATTGAAAATACCTTATAATATAACGTAATATGCAGTGTATCATTGAAAATACCTTATAATATAACGTAATATGCAGTGTATCATTGAAAATACCTTCCCATATAACGTAATATGCAGTGTATCATTGAAAATACCTTATAATATATCGTAATTTGTAGTGGATCAATGAAAATACCTTCTCATATAACGTAATATGCAGTGTATCATTGAAAATACCTTATAATATAACTTAATATGCAGGGTATCATTGAAAATACCTCATAATATATCGTAATTTGTAGTGTATCATTGAAAATACCTTAGAATATATGGTAATTCTTGTCTATCAATGAAAATACCTTATAATATAACGTAATATGCAGTGTATCATTGAATATACCTTATGATATAACGTAATATGCAGGGTATCATTGGAAATACCTTATAATATATCGTAATTTGTAGTGTATCATTGAAAATAACTTAGAATATATGGTAATTCTAGTCTATCATTGAAAATACCTTATAATATAACGTAATATGCAGGGTATCATTGAAAATACCTTATAATATATCGTAATATGCAGTGTATCGTTGAAAATACCTTATAATATATCGTAATATGCAGTCTACCATTGAAAATACATTATAAAATAATGTAATATGTAGTCTGTCATTGAAAATACCTTTTAATATAACGCAATATGCAGTGTATCATTGAAAATACCTTATAATATATCGTATTATGCAGTGTATCATTGAAAATACCTTATAATATATAGCAGTTTATCATTGAAAATACCTTATAATATAACTTAATATGCAGGGTATCATTGAAAATACCTTATAATATATCGTAATTTGTAGTGTATCATTGAAAATACCTTATAATATAACGTAATATGCCGTGTATCATTGAAAATACCTTAAAATATAACGTAATATGCAGTGTATCATTGAAAATACCTTCCCATATAACGTAATATGCAGTGTATCATTGAAAATACCTTATAATATATCGTAATTTGTAGTGGATCAATGAAAATACCTTCTCATATAACGTAATATGCAGTGTATCATTGAAAATACCTTATAATATATAGCAGTTTATCATTGAAAATACCTTATAATATAACTTAATATGCAGGGTATCATTGAAAATACCTTATAATATATCGTAATTTGTAGTGTATCATTGAAAATACCTTATAATATATCGTAATATGCAGTGTACCATTGAAAATACGTTATAATATAACGTAATATGCAGTGTATCGTTGAAAATACCTTATAATATATCGTAATATGCAGTCTACCATTGAAAATACATTATAAAATAATGTAATATGTAGTCTGTCATTGAAAATACCTTATAATATAACGCAATATGCAGTGTATCATTGAAAATACCTTATAATATATCGTAATTTGTAGTGTATCTTTGAAAATACCTTATAATATAACGTAATATGCAGTGTATCATTGAATATACCTTATGATATAACGTAATATGCAGGGTATCATTGGAAATACCTTATAATATATCGTAATTTGTAGTGTATCATTGAAAATAACTTAGAATATATGGTAATTCTAGTCTATCATTGAAAATACCTTATAATATAACGTAATATGCAGGGTATCATTGAAAATACCTTATAATATATCGTAATATGCAGTGTATCATTGAAAATACGTTATAATATAACGTAATATGCAGTGTATCGTTGAAAATACCTTATAATATATAGTAGTTTATCATTGAAAATACCTTATAATATAACGTAATATGCTGTGTATCATTGAAAATACCTTATAATATATCGTAATTTGTATTGTATCATTGAAAATACCTTATAGTATAACGTAATATGCAGTGCATCATTGAAAATACCTTATAATATCACGTAATATGCAGTGTATCATTGAAAATACCTTATAATATAACGTAATATGCAGGGTATCATTGAAAATACCTTATAATATATCGTAATTTGTAGTGTATCAATGAAAATACCTTCTCATATAACGTAATATGCAGTGTATCATTGAAAATACCTTATAATATATCGTAATTTGTAGTGTATCTTTGAAAATACCTTATAATATAACGTAATATGCAGTGTATCATAGAAAATACCTTATAATATATAGCAGTTTATCATTGAAAATACCTTATAATATAACTTAATATGCAGGGTATCATTGAAAATACCTTATAATATATCGTAATTTGTAGTGTATCATTAAAAATACCTTATAATATAACGTAATATGCAGTGTATCATTGAAAATACCTTATAATATAACGTAATATGCAGTGTATCATTGAAAATACCTTCCCATATAACGTAATATGCAGTGTATCATTGAAAATACCTTATAATATAACGTAATATGCAGTGTATCATTGAATATACCTTATGATATAACGTAATATGCAGGGTATCATTGGAAATACCTTATAATATATCGTAATTTGTAGTGTATCATTGAAAATAACTTAGAATATATCGTAATATGCAGTCTACCATTGAAAATACATTATAAAATAATGTAATATGTAGTCTGTCATTGAAAATACCTTATAATATAACGCAATATGCAGTGTATCATTGAAAATACCTTATAATATATCGTAATATGCAGTGTATCATTGAAAATACCTTATAATATATAGCAGTTTATCATTGAAAATACCTTATAATATAACTTAATATGCAGGGTATCATTGAAAATACCTTATAATATATCGTAATTTGTAGTGTATCACTGAAAATACCTTATAATATAACGTAATATGCAGTGTATCATTGAAAATACCTTATAATATAACGTAATATGCAGTGTATCATTGAAAATACCTTCCCATATAACGTAATATGCAGTGTATCATTGAAAATACCTTATAATATATCGTAATTTGTAGTGGATCAATGAAAATACCTTCTCATATAACGTAATATGCAGTGTATCATTGAAAATACCTTATAATATAACGTAATATGCAGTGTATCATTGAAAATACCTTCCCAAATAACGTAATATGCAGTGTATCATTGAAAATACCTTAATATATATCGTAATTATAATATATCGTAATTTGTAGTGTATCTTTGAAAATACCTTATAATATAACGTAATATGCAGTGTATCGTAGAAAATACCTTATAATATATAGCAGTTTATCATTGAAAATACCTTATAATATACCTTAATATGCAGGGTATCATTGAAAATACCTTATAATATATCGTAATTTGTAGTGTGTCATTGAAAATACCTTAGAATATATGGTAATGCTAGTCTATCAATGAAAATACCTTATAATATAACGTAATATGCAGTGTATCATTGAAAATACCTTATAATATATCGTAATATGCAGTGTACCGTTGAAAATACCTTATAATATTACGTAATATGCAGTGTATCATTGAAAATACATTATAAAATAATGTAATATGTAGTCTGTCATTGAAAATACCTTATAATATAACGTAATATGCAGTGTATCATTGAAAATACCTTATAATATATAGTAGTTTATCATTGAAAATACCTTATAATATATCGTAATTTGTAGTGTATCTTTGAAAATACCTTATAATATAACGTAATATGCAGTGTATCATAGAAAATACCTTATAATATATAGCAGTTTATCATTGAAAATACCTTATAATATAACTTAATATGCAGGGTATCATTGAAAATACCTTATAATATATCGTAATTTGTAGTGTATCATTAAAAATACCTTATAATATAACGTAATATGCAGTGTATCATTGAAAATACCTTATAATATAACGTAATATGCAGTGTATCATTGAAAATACCTTCCCATATAACGTAATATGCAGTGTATCATTGAAAATACCTTATAATATAACGTAATATGCAGTGTATCATTGAATATACCTTATGATATAACGTAATATGCAGGGTATCATTGGAAATACCTTATAATATATCGTAATTTGTAGTGTATCATTGAAAATAACTTAGAATATATCGTAATATGCAGTCTACCATTGAAAATACATTATAAAATAATGTAATATGTAGTCTGTCATTGAAAATACCTTATAATATAACGCAATATGCAGTGTATCATTGAAAATACCTTATAATATATCGTAATATGCAGTGTATCATTGAAAATACCTTATAATATATAGCAGTTTATCATTGAAAATACCTTATAATATAACTTAATATGCAGGGTATCATTGAAAATACCTTATAATATATCGTAATTTGTAGTGTATCACTGAAAATACCTTATAATATAACGTAATATGCAGTGTATCATTGAAAATACCTTATAATATAACGTAATATGCAGTGTATCATTGAAAATACCTTCCCATATAACGTAATATGCAGTGTATCATTGAAAATACCTTATAATATATCGTAATTTGTAGTGGATCAATGAAAATACCTTCTCATATAACGTAATATGCAGTGTATCATTGAAAATACCTTATAATATAACGTAATATGCAGTGTATCATTGAAAATACCTTCCCAAATAACGTAATATGCAGTGTATCATTGAAAATACCTTAATATATATCGTAATTATAATATATCGTAATTTGTAGTGTATCTTTGAAAATACCTTATAATATAACGTAATATGCAGTGTATCGTAGAAAATACCTTATAATATATAGCAGTTTATCATTGAAAATACCTTATAATATACCTTAATATGCAGGGTATCATTGAAAATACCTTATAATATATCGTAATTTGTAGTGTGTCATTGAAAATACCTTAGAATATATGGTAATGCTAGTCTATCAATGAAAATACCTTATAATATAACGTAATATGCAGTGTATCATTGAAAATACCTTATAATATATCGTAATATGCAGTGTACCGTTGAAAATACCTTATAATATTACGTAATATGCAGTGTATCATTGAAAATACATTATAAAATAATGTAATATGTAGTCTGTCATTGAAAATACCTTATAATATAACGTAATATGCAGTGTATCATTGAAAATACCTTATAATATATAGTAGTTTATCATTGAAAATACCTTATAATATAACGTAATATGCAGTGTATCATTGAAAATACCTTATAATATAACGTAATATGCAGTGTATCATTGAAAATACCTTATAATATATAGTAGTTTATCATTGAAAATACCTTATAATATAACGTAATATGCTGTGTATCATTGAAAATACCTTATAATATATCGTAATTTGTATAGTATCATTGAAAATACCTTATAGTATAACGTAATATGCAGTGCATCATTGAAAATACCTTATAATATCACGTAATATGCAGTGTATCATTGAAAATACCTTATAATATAACGTAATATGCAGGGTATCATTGAAAATACCTTATAATATATCGTAATTTGTAGTGTATCAATGAAAATACCTTCTCATATAACGTAATATGCAGTGTATCATTGAAAATACCTTATAATATATCGTAATTTGTAGTGTATCATTGAAAATACCTTATAATATAACGTAATATGCAGTGTATCATTGAAAATACCTTATAATATATCGTAATTTGTAGTGTATCAATGAAAATACCTTCTCATATAACGTAATATGCAGTGTATCATTGAAAATACCTTATAATATAACGTAATATGCAGTGTATCATTGAAAATACCTTATAATATAACTTAATATGCAGGGTATCATTGAAAATACCTTATAATATATCGTAATTTGTAGTGTATCATTGAAAATAACTTAGAATATATGGTAATTCTAGTCTATCATTGAAAATACCTTATAATATAACGTAATATGCAGGGTATCATTGAAAATACCTTATAATATATCGTAATATGCAGTGTATCGTTGAAAATACCTTATAATATATCGTAATATGCAGTCTACCATTGAAAATACATTATAAAATAATGTAATATGTAGTCTGTCATTGAAAATACCTTTTAATATAACGCAATATGCAGTGTATCATTGAAAATACCTTATAATATATCGTAATATGCAGTGTATCATTGAAAATACCTTATAATATATAGCAGTTTATCATTGAAAATACCTTATAATATAACTTAATATGCAGGGTATCATTGAAAATACCTTATAATATATCGTAATTTGTAGTGTATCATTGAAAATACCTCCCATATAACGTAATATGCAGTGTATCATTGAAAATACCTTATAATATATCGTAATTTGTAGTGGATCAATGAAAATACCTTCTCATATAACGTAATATGCAGTGTATCATTGAAAATACCTTATAATATATAGCAGTTTATCATTGAAAATACCTTATAATATAACTTAATATGCAGGGTATCATTGAAAATACCTTATAATATATCGTAATTTGTAGTGTATCATTGAAAATACCTTATAATATATCGTAATATGCAGTGTACCATTGAAAATACGTTATAATATAACGTAATATGCAGTGTATCGTTGAAAATACCTTATAATATATCGTAATATGCAGTCTACCATTGAAAATACATTATAAAATAATGTAATATGTAGTCTGTCATTGAAAATACCTTATAATATAACGCAATATGCAGTGTATCATTGAAAATACCTTATAATATATCGTAATATGCAGTGCATCATTGAAAATACCTTATAATATCACGTAATATGCAGTGTATCATTGAAAATACCTTATAATATAACGTAATATGCAGGGTATCATTGAAAATACCTTATAATATATCGTAATTTGTAGTGTATCAATGAAAATACCTTCTCATATAACGTAATATGCAGTGTATCATTGAAAATACCTTATAATATATCGTAATTTGTAGTGTATCATTGAAAATACCTTATAATATAACGTAATATGCAGTGTATCATTGAAAATACCTTATAATATATCGTAATTTGTAGTGTATCAATGAAAATACCTTCTCATATAACGTAATATGCAGTGTATCATTGAAAATACCTTATAATATAACGTAATATGCAGTGTATCATTGAAAATACCTTATAATATAACTTAATATGCAGGGTATCATTGAAAATACCTTATAATATATCGTAATTTGTAGTGTATCATTGAAAATAACTTAGAATATATGGTAATTCTAGTCTATCATTGAAAATACCTTATAATATAACGTAATATGCAGGGTATCATTGAAAATACCTTATAATATATCGTAATATGCAGTGTATCGTTGAAAATACCTTATAATATATCGTAATATGCAGTCTACCATTGAAAATACATTATAAAATAATGTAATATGTAGTCTGTCATTGAAAATACCTTTTAATATAACGCAATATGCAGTGTATCATTGAAAATACCTTATAATATATCGTAATATGCAGTGTATCATTGAAAATACCTTATAATATATAGCAGTTTATCATTGAAAATACCTTATAATATAACTTAATATGCAGGGTATCATTGAAAATACCTTATAATATATCGTAATTTGTAGTGTATCATTGAAAATACCTTCCCATATAACGTAATATGCAGTGTATCATTGAAAATACCTTATAATATATCGTAATTTGTAGTGGATCAATGAAAATACCTTCTCATATAACGTAATATGCAGTGTATCATTGAAAATACCTTATAATATATAGCAGTTTATCATTGAAAATACCTTATAATATAACTTAATATGCAGGGTATCATTGAAAATACCTCATAATATATCGTAATTTGTAGTGTATCATTGAAAATACCTTATAATATATCGTAATATGCAGTGTACCATTGAAAATACGTTATAATATAACGTAATATGCAGTGTATCGTTGAAAATACCTTATAATATATCGTAATATGCAGTCTACCATTGAAAATACATTATAAAATAATGTAATATGTAGTCTGTCATTGAAAATACCTTATAATATAACGCAATATGCAGTGTATCATTGAAAATACCTTATAATATATCGTAATATGCAGTGTATCATTGAAAATACCTTATAATGTTATGTAATATGCAGTCTACCATTGAAAATACATTATAAAATAATGTAATATGCAGTCTGTAATTGAAAATACCTTATAAAATAACGTAATATGCAGTATACCATTGAAAATACTTATAATATAACGTAATATGCAGTGTATCATTGAAAATACCTTACAATATATAGCAGTTTATCATTGAAAATACCTTATAATATAACTTAATATGCAGGGTATCATTGAAAATACCTCATAATATATCGTAATTTGTAGTGTATCATTGAAAATACCTTATAATATATCGTAATATGCAGTGTACCATTGAAAATACGTTATAATATAACGTAATATGCAGTGTATCGTTGAAAATACCTTATAATATATCGTAATATGCAGTCTACCATTGAAAATACATTATAAAATAATGTAATATGTAGTCTGTCATTGAAAATGCCTTATAATATAACGCAATATGCAGTGTATCATTGAAAATACCTTATAATATATCGTAATATGCAGTGTATCATTGAAAATACCTTATAATGTTATGTAATATGCAGTCTACCATTGAAAATACATTATAAAATAATGTATATGCAGTCTGTAATTGAAAATACCTTATAAAATAACGTAATATGCAGTATACCATTGAAAATACTTATAATATAACGTAATATGCAGTGTATCATTGAAAATACCTTATAATATATAGCAGTTTATCATTGAAAATACCTTATAATATAACTTAATATGCAGGGTATCATTGAAAATACCTCATAATATATCGTAATTTGTAGTGTATCATTGAAAATACCTTATAATATATCGTAATATGCAGTGTACCATTGAAAATACGTTATAATATAACGTAATATGCAGTGTATCGTTGAAAATACCTTATAATATATCGTAATATGCAGTCTACCATTGAAAATACATTATAAAATAATGTAATATGTAGTCTGTCATTGAAAATGCCTTATAATATAACGCAATATGCAGTGTATCATTGAAAATACCTTATAATATATCGTAATATGCAGTGTATCATTGAAAATACCTTATAATGTTATGTAATATGCAGTCTACCATTGAAAATACATTATAAAATAATGTATATGCAGTCTGTAATTGAAAATACCTTATAAAATAACGTAATATGCAGTATACCATTGAAAATACTTATAATATAACGTAATATGCAGTGTATCATTGAAAATACCTTATAATATATTGCAGTTTATCATTGAAAATACCTTTCAATATAACTTAATATGCAGTGTATCATTGAAAATACCTTATGATATAACGTAATATGCAGTGTATCGTTGAAAATACCTTAGAATATATGGTAATTCTAGTCTATCAATGAAAATACCTTATAATATAACGTAATATGCAGTGTATCATTGAAAACACCTTATAATATATAGCAGTTTATCATTGAAAATACCTTATAATATAACTTAATATGCAGGGTATCATTGAAAATACCTCATAATATATCGTAATTTGTAGTGTATCATTGAAAATACCTTATAATATATCGTAATATGCAGTGTACCATTGAAAATACGTTATAATATAACGTAATATGCAGTGTATCGTTGAAAATACCTTATAATATATCGTAATATGCAGTCTACCATTGAAAATACATTATAAAATAATGTAATATGTAGTCTGTCATTGAAAATACCTTATAATATAACGCAATATGCAGTGTATCATTGAAAATACCTTATAATATATCGTAATATGCAGTGTATCATTGAAAATACCTTATAATGTTATGTAATATGCAGTCTACCATTGAAAATACATTATATAATAATGTAATATGCAGTCTATCAATGAAAATACCTTATAAAATAACGTAATATGCAGTATACCATTGAAAATACTTATAATATAACGTAATATGCAGTGTATCATTGAAAATACCTTATAATATATAGCAGTTTATCATTGAAAATACCTTATAATATAACTTAATATGCAGGGTATCATTGAAAATACCTCATAATATATCGTAATTTGTAGTGTATCATTGAAAATACCTTATAATATATCGTAATATGCAGTGTACCTTTGAAAATACGTTATAATATAACGTAATATGCAGTGTATCGTTGAAAATACCTTATAATATATCGTAATATGCAGTCTACCATTGAAAATACATTATAAAATAATGTAATATGTAGTCTGTCATTGAAAATGCCTTATAATATAACGCAATATGCAGTGTATCATTGAAAATACCTTATAATATATCGTAATATGCAGTGTATCATTGAAAATACCTTATAATGTTATGTAATATGCAGTCTACCATTGAAAATACATTATAAAATAATGTATATGCAGTCTGTAATTGAAAATACCTTATAAAATAACGTAATATGCAGTATACCATTGAAAATACTTATAATATAACGTAATATGCAGTGTATCATTGAAAATACCTGATAATATATTGCAGTTTATCATTGAAAATACCTTTCAATATAACTTAATATGCAGTGTATCATTGAAAATACCTTATGATATAACGTAATATGCAGTGTATCATTGAAAATACCTTAGAATATATGGTAATTCTAGTCTATCAATGAAAATACCTTATAATATAACGTAATATGCAGTGTATCATTGAAAATACCTTCCCATATAACGTAATATGCAGTGTATCATTGAAAATACCTTATAATATATCGTAATTTGTAGTGGATCAATGAAAATACCTTCTCATATAACGTAATATGCAGTGTATCATTGAAAATACCTTATAATATATAGCAGTTTATCATTGAAAATACCTTATAATATAACTTAATATGCAGGGTATCATTGAAAATACCTCATAATATATCGTAATTTGTAGTGTATCATTGAAAATACCTTAGAATATATGGTAATTCTTGTCTATCAATGAAAATATCTTATAATATAACGTAATATGCAGTGTATCATTGAATATACCTTATGATATAACGTAATATGCAGGGTATCATTGGAAATACCTTATAATATATCGTAATTTGTAGTGTATCATTGAAAATAACTTAGAATATATGGTAATTCTAGTCTATCATTGAAAATACCTTATAATATAACGTAATATGCAGGGTATCATTGAAAATACCTTATAATATATCGTAATATGCAGTGTACCATTGAAAATACGTTATAATATAACGTAATATGCAGTGTATCGTTGAAAATACCTTATAATATATAGTAGTTTATCATTGAAAATACCTTATAATATAACGTAATATGCTGTGTATCATTGAAAATACCTTATAATATATCGTAATTTGTATTGTATCATTGAAAATACCTTATAGTATAACGTAATATGCAGTGCATCATTGAAAATACCTTATAATATCACGTAATATGCAGTGTATCATTGAAAATACCTTATAATATAACGTAATATGCAGGGTATCATTGAAAATACCTTATAATATATCGTAATTTGTAGTGTATCAATGAAAATACCTTCTCATATAACGTAATATGCAGTGTATCATTGAAAATACCTTATAATATATCGTAATTTGTAGTGTATCTTTGAAAATACCTTATAATATAACGTAATATGCAGTGTATCATAGAAAATACCTTATAATATATAGCAGTTTATCATTGAAAATACCTTATAATATAACTTAATATGCAGGGTATCATTGAAAATACCTTATAATATATCGTAATTTGTAGTGTATCATTGAAAATACCTTATAATATAACGTAATATGCAGTGTATCATTGAAAATACCTTATAATATAACGTAATATGCAGTGTATCATTGAAAATACCTTCCCATATAACGTAATATGCAGTGTATCATTGAAAATACCTTATAATATATCGTAATTTGTAGTGGATCAATGAAAATACCTTCTCATATAACGTAATATGCAGTGTATCATTGAAAATACCTTATAATATATAGCAGTTTATCATTGAAAATACCTTATAATATAACTTAATATGCAGGGTATCATTGAAAATACCTCATAATATATCGTAATTTGTAGTGTATCATTGAAAATACCTTAGAATATATGGTAATTCTTGTCTACCAATGAAAATACCTTATAATATAACGTAATATGCAGTGTATCATTGAATATACCTTATGATATAACGTAATATGCAGGGTATCATTGGAAATACCTTATAATATATCGTAATTTGTAGTGTATCATTGAAAATAACTTAGAATATATGGTAATTCTAGTCTATCATTGAAAATACCTTATAATATAACGTAATATGCAGGGTATCATTGAAAATACCTTATAATATATCGTAATATGCAGTGTACCATTGAAAATACGTTATAATATAACGTAATATGCAGTGTATCGTTGAAAATACCTTATAATATATCGTAATATGCAGTCTACCATTGAAAATACATTATAAAATAATGTAATATGTAGTCTGTCATTGAAAATACCTTATAATATAACGCAATATGCAGTGTATCATTGAAAATACCTTATAATATATCGTAATATGCAGTGTATCATTGAAAATACCTTATAATATATAGCAGTTTATCATTGAAAATACCTTATAATATAACTTAATATGCAGGGTATCATTGAAAATACCTTATAATATATCGTAATTTGTAGTGTATCACTGAAAATACCTTATAATATAACGTAATATGCAGTGTATCATTGAAAATACCTTATAATATAACGTAATATGCAGTGTATCATTGAAAATACCTTCCCATATAACGTAATATGCAGTGTATCATTGAAAATACCTTATAATATATCGTAATTTGTAGTGGATCAATGAAAATACCTTCTCATATAACGTAATATGCAGTGTATCATTGAAAATACCTTATAATATAACGTAATATGCAGTGTATCATTGAAAATACCTTCCCAAATAACGTAATATGCAGTGTATCATTGAAAATACCTTAATATATATCGTAATTATAATATATCGTAATTTGTAGTGTATCTTTGAAAATACCTTATAGTATAACGTAATATGCAGTGTATCGTAGAAAATACCTTATAATATATAGCAGTTTATCATTGAAAATACCTTATAATATACCTTAATATGCAGGGTATCATTGAAAATACCTTATAATATATCGTAATTTGTAGTGTGTCATTGAAAATACCTTAGAATATATGGTAATGCTAGTCTATCAATGAAAATACCTTATAATATAACGTAATATGCAGTGTATCATTGAAAATACCTTATAATATATCGTAATATGCAGTGTACCGTTGAAAATACCTTATAATATTACGTAATATGCAGTGTATCATTGAAAATACATTATAAAATAATGTAATATGTAGTCTGTCATTGAAAATACCTTATAATATAACGTAATATGCAGTGTATCATTGAAAATACCTTATAATATATAGTAGTTTATCATTGAAAATACCTTATAATATAACGCAATATGCAGTGTATCATTGAAAATACCTTATAATATAACGTAATATGCAGTGTATCATTGAAAATACCTTATAATATATAGTAGTTTATCATTGAAAATACCTTATAATATAACGTAATATGCTGTGTATCATTGAAAATACCTTATAATATATCGTAATTTGTATTGTATCATTGAAAATACCTTATAGTATAACGTAATATGCAGTGCATCATTGAAAATACCTTATAATATCACGTAATATGCAGTGTATCATTGAAAATACCTTATAATATAACGTAATATGCAGTGTATCATTGAAAATACCTTCCCAAATAACGTAATATGCAGTGTATCATTGAAAATACCTTAATATATATCGTAATTATAATATATCGTAATTTGTAGTGTATCTTTGAAAATACCTTATAATATAACGTAATATGCAGTGTATCGTAGAAAATACCTTATAATATATAGCAGTTTATCATTGAAAATACCTTATAATATACCTTAATATGCAGGGTATCATTGAAAATACCTTATAATATATCGTAATTTGTAGTGTGTCATTGAAAATACCTTAGAATATATGGTAATGCTAGTCTATCAATGAAAATACCTTATAATATAACGTAATATGCAGTGTATCATTGAAAATACCTTATAATATATCGTAATATGCAGTGTACCGTTGAAAATACCTTATAATATTACGTAATATGCAGTGTATCATTGAAAATACATTATAAAATAATGTAATATGTAGTCTGTCATTGAAAATACCTTATAATATAACGTAATATGCAGTGTATCATTGAAAATACCTTATAATATATAGTAGTTTATCATTGAAAATACCTTATAATATAACGCAATATGCAGTGTATCATTGAAAATACCTTATAATATAACGTAATATGCAGTGTATCATTGAAAATACCTTATAATATATAGTAGTTTATCATTGAAAATACCTTATAATATAACGTAATATGCTGTGTATCATTGAAAATACCTTATAATATATCGTAATTTGTATTGTATCATTGAAAATACCTTATAGTATAACGTAATATGCAGTGCATCATTGAAAATACCTTATAATATCACGTAATATGCAGTGTATCATTGAAAATACCTTATAATATAACGTAATATGCAGGGTATCATTGAAAATACCTTATAATATATCGTAATTTGTAGTGTATCAATGAAAATACCTTCTCATATAACGTAATATGCAGTGTATCATTGAAAATACCTTATAATATATCGTAATTTGTAGTGTATCATTGAAAATACCTTATAATATAACGTAATATGCACTGTATCATTGAAAATACCTTATAATATATCGTAATTTGTAGTGGATCAATGAAAATACCTTCTCATATAACGTAATATGCAGTGTATCATTGAAAATACCTTATAATATAACTTAATATGCAGGGTATCATTGAAAATACCTCATAATATATCGTAATTTGTAGTGTATCATTGAAAATACCTTAGAATATATGGTAATTCTTGTCTATCAATGAAAATACCTTATAATATAACGTAATATGCAGTGTATCATTGAATATACCTTATGATATAACGTAATATGCAGGGTATCATTGGAAATACCTTATAATATATCGTAATTTGTAGTGTATCATTGAAAATAACTTAGAATATATGGTAATTCTAGTCTATCATTGAAAATACCTTATAATATAACGTAATATGCAGGGTATCATTGAAAATACCTTATAATATATCGTAATATGCAGTGTTTCGTTGAAAATACCTTATAATATATCGTAATATGCAGTCTACCATTGAAAATACATTATAAAATAATGTAATATGTAGTCTGTCATTGAAAATACCTTTTAATATAACGCAATATGCAGTGTATCATTGAAAATACCTTATAATATAACGTAATATGCAGTGTATCATTGAAAATACCTTATAATATATAGCAGTTTATCATTGAAAATACCTTATAATATAACTTAATATGCAGGGTATCATTGAAAATACCTTATAATATATCGTAATTTGTAGTGTATCATTGAAAATACCTTCCCATATAACGTAATATGCAGTGTATCATTGAAAATACCTTATAATATATCGTAATTTGTAGTGTATCAATGAAAATACCTTCTCATATAACGTAATATGCAGTGTATCATTGAAAATACCTAATAATATATAGCAGTTTATCATTGAAAATACCTTATAATATAACTTAATATGCAGGGTATCATTGAAAATACCTCATAATATATCGTAATTTGTAGTGTATCATTGAAAATACCTTATAATATATCGTAATATGCAGTGTACCATTGAAAATACGTTATAATATAACGTAATATGCAGTGTATCGTTGAAAATACCTTATAATATATCGTAATATGCAGTCTACCATTGAAAATACATTATAAAATAATGTAATATGTAGTCTGTCATTGAAAATACCTTATAATATAACGCAATATGCAGTGTATCATTGAAAATACCTTATAATATATCGTAATATGCAGTGTATCATTGAAAATACCTTATAATGTTATGTAATATGCAGTCTACCATTGAAAATACATTATAAAATAATGTAATATGCAGTCTGTAATTGAAAATACCTTATAAAATAACGTAATATGCAGTATACCATTGAAAATACTTATAATATAACGTAATATGCAGTGTATCATTGAAAATACCTTACAATATATAGCAGTTTATCATTGAAAATACCTTATAATATAACTTAATATGCAGGGTATCATTGAAAATACCTCATAATATATCGTAATTTGTAGTGTATCATTGAAAATACCTTATAATATATCGTAATATGCAGTGTACCATTGAAAATACGTTATAATATAACGTAATATGCAGTGTATCGTTGAAAATACCTTATAATATATCGTAATATGCAGTCTACCATTGAAAATACATTATAAAATAATGTAATATGTAGTCTGTCATTGAAAATGCCTTATAATATAACGCAATATGCAGTGTATCATTGAAAATACCTTATAATATATCGTAATATGCAGTGTATCATTGAAAATACCTTATAATGTTATGTAATATGCAGTCTACCATTGAAAATACATTATAAAATAATGTATATGCAGTCTGTAATTGAAAATACCTTATAAAATAACGTAATATGCAGTATACCATTGAAAATACTTATAATATAACGTAATATGCAGTGTATCATTGAAAATACCTTATAATATATTGCAGTTTATCATTGAAAATACCTTTCAATATAACTTAATATGCAGTGTATCATTGAAAATACCTTATGATATAACGTAATATGCAGTGTATCATTGAAAATACCTTAGAATATATGGTAATTCTAGTCTATCAATGAAAATACCTTATAATATAACGTAATATGCAGTGTATCATTGAAAATACCTTATAATATAACGTAATATGCAGTGTATCATTGAAAATACCTTCCCATATAACTTAATATGCAGTGTATCATTGAATATACCTTATAATATATCGTTTTCTTGTAGTGTATCTTTGAAAATACCTTATAATATAACGTAATATGCAGTGTATCATTGAAAATACCTTATAATATAACGTAATATGCAGTGTATCATTGAAAATACCTTATAATATAACGTAATATGCAGTGTATCATTGAATATACCTTCCCATATAACTTAATATGCAGTGTATCATTGAATATACCTTGTAATATAACGTAATATGCAGTGTATCATTGAAAATACCTTATAATATATTGCAGTTTATGATTGAAAATACCTTTTAATATAACTTAATATGCAGTGTATCATTGAAAATACCTTATGATATAACGTAATATGCAGTGTATCATTGAAAATACCTTAGAATATATGGTAATTCTAGTCTATCAATGAAAATACCTTATAATATAACGTAATATGCAGTGTATCATTGAAAATACCTTATAATATATCGTAATTTGTAGTGTATCATTGAAAATACCTTATAATATAACGTAATATGCAGTGTATCATTGAAAATATCTTATAATATAACGTAATATGCAGTGTATCATTGAAAATACCTTATAATATAACGTAATATGCAGTGTATCATTGAAAATACCTTCCCATATAACTTAATATGCAGTGTATCATTGAATATACCTTATGATATAACGTAATTTGTAGTGTATCATTGAAAATACCTTATAATATATCGTTATTTGTAGTGTATCTTTGAAAATACCTTATAATATAACGTAATATGCACTGTGTCATTGAAAATACCTTATAATATATAGTAGTTTATCATTGAAAATACCTTATGATATAACGTAATTTGTAGTGTATCATTGAAAATACCTTATTATATATAGTAGTTTATCATTGAAAATACCTTATAGTATAACGTAATATGCAGTGTATCATTGAAAATACCTTGTAATATAACGTAATATGTAGTGTATCATTGGAACTACCTTATAATATAACGTAATATGCAGTGTATCATTGAAAATACCTTAAAATATATTGCAGTTTATCATTGAAAATACCTTTTAATATAACTTAATATGCAGTGTATCATTGAAAATACCTTATGATATAACGTAATATGCAGTGTATCATTGAAAATACATTAGAATATATGGTAATTCTAGTCTATCAATGAAAATACCTTATAATATAACGTAATATGCAGTGTATCATTGAAAATACCTTATAATATATCGTAATTTGTAGTGTATCATTGAAAATACCTTATAATATAACGTAATATGCAGTGTATCATTGAAAATACCTTATAATATATAGTAGTTTATCATTGAAAATACCTTATAATATAACTTAATATGCAGTGTATCATTGAAAATACCTTATAGTATAACGTAATATGCAGTGCATCATTGAAAATACCTTATAATATAACGTAATATGCAGTGTATCATTGAAAATACCTTATAATATAACGTAATATGCAGTGTATCATTGAATATACCTTCCCATATAACTTAATATGCAGTGTATCATTGAATATACCTTGTAATATAACGTAATATGCAGTGTATCATTGAAAATACCTGATAATATATTGCAGTTTATCATTGAAAATACCTTTTAATATAACTTAATATGCAGTGTATCATTGAAAATACCTTATGATATAACGTAATATGCAGTGTATCATTGAAAATACCTTAGAATATATGGTAATTCTAGTCTATCAATGAAAATACCTTATAATATAACGTAATATGCAGTGTATCATTGAAAATACCTTATAATATATCGTAATTTGTAGTGTATCATTGAAAATACCTTATAATATAACGTAATATGCAGTGTATCATTGAAAATACCTTATAATATAACGTAATATGCAGTGTATCATTGAAAATACCTTATAATATAACGTAATATGCAGTGTATCATTGAAAATACCTTCCCATATAACTTAATATGCAGTGTATCATTGAATATACCTTATGATATAACGTAATTTGTAGTGTATCATTGAAAATACCTTATAATATATCGTTATTTGTAGTGTATCTTTGAAAATACCTTATAATATAACGTAATATGCACTGTGTCATTGAAAATACCTTATAATATATAGTAGTTTATCATTGAAAATACCTTATAATATAACGTAATATGCAGTGTATCATTGAAAATACCTTATAATATAACGTAATATGCAGTGTATCATTGAATATACCTTCCCATATAACTTAATATGCAGTGTATCATTGAAAATACCTTGTAATATAACGTAATATGCAGTGTATCATTGAAAATACCTTATAATATATTGCAGTTTATCATTGAAAATACCTTTTAATATAACTTAATATGCAGTGTATCATTGAAAATACCTTATGATATAACGTAATATGCAGTGTATCATTGAAAATACCTTAGAATATATGGTAATTCTAGTCTATCAATGAAAATACCATATAATATAACGTAATATGCAGTGTATCATTGAAAATACCTTATAATATATCGTAATTTGTAGTGTATCATTGAAAATACCTTATAATATAACGTAATATGCAGTGTATCATTGAAAATACCTTATAATATAACGTAATATGCAGTGTATCATTGAAAATACCTTATAATATAACGTAATATGCAGTGTATCATTGAAAATACCTTCCCATATAACTTAATATGCAGTGTATCATTGAATATACCTTATGATATAACGTAATTTGTAGTGTATCATTGAAAATACCTTATAATATATCGTTATTTGTAGTGTATCTTTGAAAATACCTTATAATATAACGTAATATGCACTGTGTCATTGAAAATACCTTATAATATATAGTAGTTTATCATTGAAAATACCTTATAATATAACTTAATATGCAGTGTATCATTGAAAATACCTTATAGTATAACGTAATATGCAGTGCATCATTGAAAATACCTTATAATATAACGTAATATGCAGTGTATCATTGAAAATACCTTATAATATAACATAATATGCAGTGTATCATTGAAAATACCTTATAATATATCGTAATTTGTAGTGTATTAATGAAAATACCTTCTCATATAACGTAATATGCAGTGTATCATTGAAAATACCTTATAATATATCGTTATTTGTAGTGTATCATTGAAATTACCTTATAATATAACGTAATATGCAGTGTATCATTGAAAATACCTTATAATATATCGTTATTTGTAGTGTATCTTTGAAAATACCTTATAATATAACGTAATATGCAGTGTATCATTGAAAATACCTTATAATATATAGTAGTTTATCATTGAAAATACCTTATAATATAACTTAATATGCAGTGTATCATTGAATATACCTTATGATATAACGTAATTTGTAGTGTATCATTGAAAATACCTTATTATATATAGTAGTTTATCATTGAAAATACCTTATAGTATAACGTAATATGCAGTGTATCATTGAAAATACCTTATAATATATCGTAATTTGTAGTGTATCAATGAAAATACCTTCTCATATAACGTAATATGCAGTGTATCATTGAATATACCTTATAATATATCGTAATTTGTAGTGTATCTTTGAAAATACCTTATAATATAACGTAATATGCAGTGTATCATAGAAAATACCTTATAATATATAGCAGTTTATCATTGAAAATACCTTATAATATAACTTAATATGCAGGGTATCATTGAAAATACCTTATAATATATCGTAATTTGTAGTGTATCATTAAAAATACCTTATAATATAACGTAATATGCAGTGTATCATTGAAAATACCTTATAATATAACGTAATATGCAGTGTATCATTGAAAATACCTTCCCATATAACGTAATATGCAGTGTATCATTGACAATACCTTATAATATATCGTAATTTGTAGTGGATCAATGAAAATACCTTCTCATATAACGTAATATGCAGTGTATCATTGAAAATACCTTATAATATATAGCAGTTTATCATTGAAAATACCTTATAATATAACTTAATATGCAGGGTATCATTGAAAATACCTTATAATATATCGTAATATGCAGTGTACCATTGAAAATACCTTATAATATAACGTAATATGCAGTGTATCGTTGAAAATACCTTATAATATATAGTAGTTTATCATTGAAAATACCTTATAATATAACGTAATATGCTGTGTATCATTGAAAATACCTTATAATATATCGTAATTTGTATTGTATCATTGAAAATACCTTATAGTATAACGTAATATGCAGTGCATCATTGAAAATACCTTATAATATCATGTAATATGCAGTGTATCATTGAAAATACCTTATAATATAACGTAATATGCAGGGTATCATTGAAAATACCTTATAATATATCGTAATTTGTAGTGTATCAATGAAAATACCTTCTCATATAACGTAATATGCAGTGTATCATTGAAAATACCTTATAATATATCGTAATTTGTAGTGTATCTTTGAAAATACCTTATAATATAACGTAATATGCAGTGTATCATAGAAAATACCTTATAATATATAGCAGTTTATCATTGAAAATACCTTATAATATAACTTAATATGCAGGGTATCATTGAAAATACCTTATAATATATCGTAATTTGTAGTGTATCATTAAAAATAC
Organism: Lasioglossum lativentre; assembly: GCA_916610255.1. Classification (NCBI taxonomy): domain Eukaryota; kingdom Metazoa; phylum Arthropoda; class Insecta; order Hymenoptera; family Halictidae; genus Lasioglossum; species Lasioglossum lativentre. The sequence continues at coordinate 48,936 of CAKAJI010000661.1, read as the reverse complement.
CCTATAATATAACGTAATATGCAGTGTATCATTGAAAATACCTTATAATATAACGTAATATGCAGTGTATCATTGAAAATACCTTCCCATATAACGTAATATGCAGTGTATCATTGAAAATACCTTATAATATATCGTAATTTGTAGTGGATCAATGAAAATACCTTCTCATATAACGTAATATGCAGTGTATCATTGAAAATACCTTATAATATATAGCAGTTTATCATTGAAAATACCTTATAATATAACTTAATATGCAGGGTATCATTGAAAATACCTCATAATATATCGTAATTTGTAGTGTATCATTGAAAATACCTTAGAATATATGATAATTCTTGTCTATCAATGAAAATACCTTATAATATAACGTAATATGCAGGGTATCATTGAAAATACGTTATAATATAACGTAATATGCAGTGTATCGTTGAAAATACCTTATAATATATCGTAATATGCAGTCTACCATTGAAAATACATTATAAAATAATGTAATATGTAGTCTGTCATTGAAAATACCTTATAATATAACGCAATATGCAGTGTATCATTGAAAATACCTTATAATATATCGTAATATGCAGTGTATCATTGAAAATACCTTATAATATATCGTAATTTGTAGTGGATCAATGAAAATACCTTCTCATATAACGTAATATGCAGTGTATCATTGAAAATACCTTATAATATAACGTAATATGCAGTGTATCATTGAAAATACCTTCCCATATAACGTAATATGCAGTGTATCATTGAAAATACCTTAATATATATCGTAATTTGTAGTGTATCTTTGAAAATACCTTATAATATAACGTAATATGCAGTGTATCGTAGAAAATACCTTATAATATATAGCAGTTTATCATTGAAAATACCTTATAATATACCTTAATATGCAGGGTATCATTGAAAATACCTTATAATATATCGTAATTTGTAGTGTGTCATTGAAAATACCTTAGAATATATGGTAATGCTAGTCTATCAATGAAAATACCTTATAATATAACGTAATATGCAGTGTATCATTGAAAATACCTTATAATATATCGTAATATGCAGTGTACCGTTGAAAATACCTTATAATATAACGTAATATGCAGTGTATCATTGAAAATACATTATAAAATAATGTAATATGTAGTCTGTCATTGAAAATACCTTATAATATAACGTAATATGCAGTGTATCATTGAAAATACCTTATAATATATAGTAGTTTATCATTGAAAATACCTTATAATATAACTTAATATGCAGTGTACCATTGAAAATACGTTATAATATAACGTAATATGCAGTGTATCGTTGAAAATACCTTATAATATATAGTAGTTTATCATTGAAAATACCTTATAATATAACGTAATATGCTGTGTATCATTGAAAATACCTTATAATATATCGTAATTTGTATTGTATCATTGAAAATACCTTATAGTATAACGTAATATGCAGTGCATCATTGAAAATACCTTATAATATCACGTAATATGCAGTGTATCATTGAAAATACCTTATAATATAACGTAATATGCAGGGTATCATTGAAAATACCTTATAATATATCGTAATTTGTAGTGTATCAATGAAAATACCTTCTCATATAACGTAATATGCAGTGTATCATTGAAAATACCTTATAATATATCGTAATTTGTAGTGTATCATTGAAAATACCTTATAGTATAACGTAATATGCAGTGCATCATTGAAAATACCTTATAATATCACGTAATATGCAGTGTATCATTGAAAATACCTTATAATATAACGTAATATGCAGGGTATCATTGAAAATACCTTATAATATATCGTAATTTTTAGTGTATCAATGAAAATACCTTCTCATATAACGTAATATGCAGTGTATCATTGAAAATACCTTATAATATATCGTAATTTGTAGTGTATCTTTGAAAATACCTTATAATATAACGTAATATGCAGTGTATCATAGAAAATACCTTATAATATATAGCAGTTTATCATTGAAAATACCTTATAATATAGCTTAATATGCAGGGTATCATTGAAAATACCTTATAATATATCGTAATTTGTAGTGTATCATTAAAAATACCTTATAATATAACGTAATATGCAGTGTATCATTGAAAATACCTTATAATATAACGTAATATGCAGTGTATCATTGAAAATACCTTCCCATATAACGTAATATGCAGTGTATCATTGAAAATACCTTATAATATATCGTAATTTGTAGTGGATCAATGAAAATACCTTCTCATATAACGTAATATGCAGTGTATCATTGAAAATACCTTATAATATATAGCAGTTTATCATTGAAAATACCTTATAATATAACTTAATATGCAGGGTATCATTGAAAATACCTTATAATATATCGTATTATGCAGTGTACCATTGAAAATACGTTATAATATAACGTAATATGCAGTGTATCGTTGAAAATACCTTATAATATATAGTAGTTTATCATTGAAAATACCTTATAATATAACGTAATATGCTGTGTATCATTGAAAATACCTTATAATATATCGTAATTTGTATTGTATCATTGAAAATACCTTATAGTATAACGTAATATGCAGTGCATCATTGAAAATACCTTATAATATCATGTAATATGCAGTGTATCATTGAAAATACCTTATAATATAACGTAATATGCAGGGTATCATTGAAAATACCTTATAATATATCGTAATTTGTAGTGTATCAATGAAAATACCTTCTCATATAACGTAATATGCAGTGTATCATTGAAAATACCTTATAATATATCGTAATTTGTAGTGTATCTTTGAAAATACCTTATAATATAACGTAATATGCAGTGTATCATAGAAAATACCTTATAATATATAGCAGTTTATCATTGAAAATACCTTATAATATAACTTAATATGCAGGGTATCATTGAAAATACCTTATAATATATCGTAATTTGTAGTGTATCATTAAAAATACCCTATAATATAACGTAATATGCAGTGTATCATTGAAAATACCTTATAATATAACGTAATATGCAGTGTATCATTGAAAATACCTTCCCATATAACGTAATATGCAGTGTATCATTGAAAATACCTTATAATATATCGTAATTTGTAGTGGATCAATGAAAATACCTTCTCATATAACGTAATATGCAGTGTATCATTGAAAATACCTTATAATATATAGCAGTTTATCATTGAAAATACCTTATAATATAACTTAATATGCAGGGTATCATTGAAAATACCTTATAATATATCGTATTATGCAGTGTACCATTGAAAATACGTTATAATATAACGTAATATGCAGTGTATCGTTGAAAATACCTTATAATATATAGTAGTTTATCATTGAAAATACCTTATAATATAACGCAATATGCAGTGTATCATTGAAAATACCTTATAATATATCGTAATATGCAGTGTATCATTGAAAATACCTTATAATATATCGTAATTTGTAGTGGATCAATGAAAATACCTTCTCATATAACGTAATATGCAGTGTATCATTGAAAATACCTTATAATATAACGTAATATGCAGTGTATCATTGAAAATACCTTCCCATATAACGTAATATGCAGTGTATCATTGAAAATACCTTAATATATATCGTAATTATAATATATCGTAATTTGTAGTGTATCTTTGAAAATACCTTATAATATAACGTAATATGCAGTGTATCGTAGAAAATACCTTATAATATATAGCAGTTTATCATTGAAAATACCTTATAATATACCTTAATATGCAGGGTATCATTGAAAATACCTTATAATATATCGTAATTTGTAGTGTGTCATTGAAAATACCTTAGAATATATGGTAATGCTAGTCTATCAATGAAAATACCTTATAATATAACGTAATATGCAGTGTATCATTGAAAATACCTTATAATATATCGTAATATGCAGTGTATCGTTGAAAATACCTTATAATATAACGTAATATGCAGTGTATCATTGAAAATACATTATAAAATAATGTAATATGTAGTCTGTCATTGAAAATACCTTATAATATAACGTAATATGCAGTGTATCATTGAAAATACCTTATAATATATAGTAGTTTATCATTGAAAATACCTTATAATATAACGCAATATGCAGTGTATCATTGAAAATACCTTATAATATAACGTAATATGCAGTGTATCATTGAAAATACCTTATAATATATAGTAGTTTATCATTGAAAATACCTTATAATATAACGTAATATGCTGTGTATCATTGAAAATACCTTATAATATATCGTAATTTGTATTGTATCATTGAAAATACCTTATAGTATAACGTAATATGCAGTGCATCATTGAAAATACCTTATAATATCACGTAATATGCAGTGTATCATTGAAAATACCTTATAATATAACGTAATATGCAGGGTATCATTGAAAATACCTTATAATATATCGTAATTTGTAGTGTATCAATGAAAATACCTTCTCATATAACGTAATATGCAGTGTATCATTGAAAATACCTTATAATATATCGTAATTTGTAGTGTATCTTTGCAAATACCTTATAATATAACGTAATATGCAGTGTATCATAGAAAATACCTTATAATATATAGCAGTTTATCATTGAAAATACCTTATAATATAGCTTAATATGCAGGGTATCATTGAAAATACCTTATAATATATCGTAATTTGTAGTGTATCATTGAAAATACCTTCCCATATAACGTAATATGCAGTGTATCATTGAAAATACCTTAATATATATCGTAATTATAATATATCGTAATTTGTTGTGTATCTTTGAAAATACCTTATAATATAACGTAATATGCAGTGTATCGTAGAAAATACCTTATAATATATAGCAGTTTATCATTGAAAATACCTTATAATATACCTTAATATGCAGTTTATCATTGAAAATACCTTATAATATAGCTTAATATGCAGGGTATCATTGAAAATACCTTATAATATATCGTAATTTGTAGTGTATCAATGAAAATACCTTCTCATATAACGTAATATGCAGTGTATCATTGAAAATACCTTATAATATATCGTAATTTGTAGTGTATCTTTGCAAATACCTTATAATATAACGTAATATGCAGTGTATCATAGAAAATACCTTATAATATATAGCAGTTTATCATTGAAAATACCTTATAATATAGCTTAATATGCAGGGTATCATTGAAAATACCTTATAATATATCGTAATTTGTAGTGGATCAATGAAAATACCTTCTCATATAACGTAATATGCAGTGTATCATTGAATATATCTTATGATATAACGTAATATGCAGGGTATCATTGGAAATACCTTATAATATATCGTAATTTGTAGTGTATCATTGAAAATAACTTAGAATATATGGTAATTCTAGTCTATCATTGAAAATACCTTATAATATAACGTAATATGCAGGGTATCATTGAAAATACCTTATAATATATCGTAATATGCAGTGTATCGTTGAAAATACCTTATAATATATCGTAATATGCAGTCTACCATTGAAAATACATTATAAAATAATGTAATATGTAGTCTGTCATTGAAAATACCTTTTAATATAACGCAATATGCAGTGTATCATTGAAAATACCTTATAATATATCGTAATATGCAGTGTATCATTGAAAATACCTTATAATATATAGCAGTTTATCATTGAAAATACCTTATAATATAACGTAATATGCAGTGTACCATTGAAAATACCTTATAATATAACGTAATATGCAGTGTATCGTTGAAAATACCTTATAATATATAGTAGTTTATCATTGAAAATACCTTATAATATAACGTAATATGCTGTGTATCATTGAAAATACCTTATAATATATCGTAATTTGTATTGTATCATTGAAAATACCTTATAGTATAACGTAATATGCAGTGCATCATTGAAAATACCTTATAATATCACGTAATATGCAGTGTATCATTGAAAATACCTTATAATATAACGTAATATGCAGGGTATCATTGAAAATACCTTATAATATATCGTAATTTGTAGTGTATCAATGAAAATACCTTCTCATATAACGTAATATGCAGTGTATCATTGAAAATACCTTATAATATATCGTAATTTGTAGTGTATCATTGAAAATACCTTATAGTATAACGTAATATGCAGTGTATCATTGAAAATACCTTATAATATCACGTAATATGCAGTGTATCATTGAAAATACCTTATAATATAACGTAATATGCAGGGTATCATTGAAAATACCTTATAATATATCGTAATTTGTAGTGTATCAATGGAAATACCTTCTCATATAACGTAATATGCAGTGTATCATTGAAAATACCTTATAATATATCGTAATTTGTAGTGTATCTTTGAAAATACCTTATAATATAACGTAATATGCAGTGTATCATAGAAAATACCTTATAATATATAGCAGTTTATCATTGAAAATACCTTATAATATAGCTTAATATGCAGGGTATCATTGAAAATACCTTATAATATATCGTAATTTGTATTGTATCATTGAAAATACCTTATAATATAACGTAATATGCAGTGTATCATTGAAAATACCTTATAATATAACGTAATATGCAGTGTATCATTGAAAATACCTTCCCTTATAACGTAATATGCAGTGTATCATTGAAAATACCTTATAATATATCGTAATTTGTAGTGGATCAATGAAAATACCTTCTCATATAACGTAATATGCAGTGTATCATTGAAAATACCTTATAATATAACTTAATATGCAGGGTATCATTGAAAATACCTCATAATATATCGTAATTTGTAGTGTATCATTGAAAATACCTTAGAATATATGGTAATTCTTGTCTATCAATGAAAATACCTTATAATATAACGTAATATGCAGTGTATCATTGAATATACCTTATGATATAACGTAATATGCAGGGTATCATTGGAAATACCTTATAATATATCGTAATTTGTAGTGTATCATTGAAAATAACTTAGAATATATGGTAATTCTAGTCTATCATTGAAAATACCTTATAATATAACGTAATATGCAGGGTATCATTGAAAATACCTTATAATATATCGTAATATGCAGTGTATCGTTGAAAATACCTTATAATATATCGTAATATGCAGTCTACCATTGAAAATACATTATAAAATAATGTAATATGTAGTCTGTCATTGAAAATACCTTAAAATATAACGTAATATGCAGTGTATCATTGAAAATACCTTCCCATATAACGTAATATGCAGTGTATCATTGAAAATACCTTATAATATATCGTAATTTGTAGTGGATCAATGAAAATACCTTCTCATATAACGTAATATGCAGTGTATCATTGAAAATACCTTATAATATATAGCAGTTTATCATTGAAAATACCTTATAATATAACTTAATATGCAGGGTATCATTGAAAATACCTCATACCTCGTAATTTGTAGTGTATCATTGAAAATACCTTATAATATATCGTAATATGCAGTGTACCATTGAAAATACGTTATAATATAACGTAATATGCAGTGTATCGTTGAAAATACCTTATAATATATCGTAATATGCAGTCTACCATTGAAAATACATTATAAAATAATGTAATATGTAGTCTGTCATTGAAAATACCTTATAATATAACGCAATATGCAGTGTATCATTGAAAATACCTTATAATATATCGTAATTTGTAGTGTATCATTGAAAATACCTTCCCATATAACGTAATATGCAGTGTATCATTGAAAATACCTTAATATATATCGTAATTATAATATATCGTAATTTGTTGTGTATCTTTGAAAATACCTTATAATATAACGTAATATGCAGTGTATCGTAGAAAATACCTTATAATATATAGCAGTTTATCATTGAAAATACCGTAATATATAATAAAAATATACCTTAATATGCAGTTTATCATTGAAAATACCTTATAATATAGCTTAATATGCAGGGTATCATTGAAAATACCTTATAATATATCGTAATTTGTAGTGTATCAATGAAAATACCTTCTCATATAACGTAATATGCAGTGTATCATTGAAAATACCTTATAATATATCGTAATTTGTAGTGTATCTTTGCAAATACCTTATAATATAACGTAATATGCAGTGTATCATAGAAAATACCTTATAATATATAGCAGTTTATCATTGAAAATACCTTATAATATAGCTTAATATGCAGGGTATCATTGAAAATACCATATAATATATCGTAATTTGTAGTGGATCAATGAAAATACCTTCTCATATAACGTAATATGCAGTGTATCATTGAAAATACCTTATAATATAACTTAATATGCAGGGTATCATTGAAAATACCTCATAATATATCGTAATTTGTAGTGTATCATTGAAAATACCTTAGAATATATGGTAATTCTTGTCTATCAATGAAAATACCTTATAATATAACGTAATATGCAGTGTATCATTGAATATACCTTATGATATAACGTAATATGCAGGGTATCATTGGAAATACCTTATAATATATCGTAATTTGTAGTGTATCATTGAAAATAACTTAGAATATATGGTAATTCTAGTCTATCATTGAAAATACCTTATAATATAACGTAATATGCAGGGTATCATTGAAAATACCTTATAATATATCGTAATATGCAGTGTATCGTTGAAAATACCTTATAATATATCGTAATATGCAGTCTACCATTGAAAATACATTATAAAATAATGTAATATGTAGTCTGTCATTGAAAATACCTTATAATATAACGCAATATGCAGTGTATCATTGAAAATACCTTATAATATATCGTAATATGCAGTGTATCATTGAAAATACCTTATAATATATAGCAGTTTATCATTGAAAATACCTTATAATATAACTTAATATGCAGTGTACCATTGAAAATACGTTATAATATAACGTAATATGCAGTGTATCGTTGAAAATACCTTATAATATATAGTAGTTTATCATTGAAAATACCTTATAATATAACGTAATATGCTGTGTATCATTGAAAATACCTTATAATATATCGTAATTTGTATTGTATCATTGAAAATACCTTATAGTATAACGTAATATGCAGTGCATCATTGAAAATACCTTATAATATCACGTAATATGCAGTGTATCATTGAAAATACCTTATAATATAACGTAATATGCAGGGTATCATTGAAAATACCTTATAATATATCGTAATTTGTAGTGTATCAATGAAAATACCTTCTCATATAACGTAATATGCAGTGTATCATTGAAAATACCTTATAATATATCGTAATTTGTAGTGTATCATTGAAAATACCTTATAGTATAACGTAATATGCAGTGCATCATTGAAAATACCTTATAATATCACGTAATATGCAGTGTATCATTGAAAATACCTTATAATATAACGTAATATGCAGGGTATCATTGAAAATACCTTATAATATATCGTAATTTGTAGTGTATCAATGGAAATACCTTCTCATATAACGTAATATGCAGTGTATCATTGAAAATACCTTATAATATATCGTAATTTGTAGTGTATCTTTGAAAATACCTTATAATATAACGTAATATGCAGTGTATCATAGAAAATACCTTATAATATATAGCAGTTTATCATTGAAAATACCTTATAATATAGCTTAATATGCAGGGTATCATTGAAAATACCTTATAATATATCGTAATTTGTAGTGTATCATTGAAAATACCTTATAATATAACGTAATATGCAGTGTATCATTGAAAATACCTTATAATATAACGTAATATGCAGTGTATCATTGAAAATACCTTCCCATATAACGTAATATGCAGTGTATCATTGAAAATACCTTATAATATATCGTAATTTGTAGTGGATCAATGAAAATACCTTCTCATATAACGTAATATGCAGTGTATCATTGAAAATACCTTATAATATAACTTAATATGCAGGGTATCATTGAAAATACCTCATAATATATCGTAATTTGTAGTGTATCATTGAAAATACCTTAGAATATATGGTAATTCTTGTCTATCAATGAAAATACCTTATAATATAACGTAATATGCAGTGTATCATTGAATATACCTTATGATATAACGTAATATGCAGGGTATCATTGGAAATACCTTATAATATATCGTAATTTGTAGTGTATCATTGAAAATAACTTAGAATATATGGTAATTCTAGTCTATCATTGAAAATACCTTATAATATAACGTAATATGCAGGGTATCATTGAAAATACCTTATAATATATCGTAATATGCAGTGTATCGTTGAAAATACCTTATAATATATCGTAATATGCAGTCTACCATTGAAAATACATTATAAAATAATGTAATATGTAGTCTGTCATTGAAAATACCTTTTAATATAACGCAATATGCAGTGTATCATTGAAAATACCTTATAATATATCGTATTATGCAGTGTATCATTGAAAATACCTTATAATATATAGCAGTTTATCATTGAAAATACCTTATAATATAACTTAATATGCAGGGTATCATTGAAAATACCTTATAATATATCGTAATTTGTAGTGTATCATTGAAAATACCTTATAATATAACGTAATATGCCGTGTATCATTGAAAATACCTTAAAATATAACGTAATATGCAGTGTATCATTGAAAATACCTTCCCATATAACGTAATATGCAGTGTATCATTGAAAATACCTTATAATATATCGTAATTTGTAGTGGATCAATGAAAATACCTTCTCATATAACGTAATATGCAGTGTATCATTGAAAATACCTTATAATATATAGCAGTTTATCATTGAAAATACCTTATAATATAACTTAATATGCAGGGTATCATTGAAAATACCTCATAATATATCGTAATTTGTAGTGTATCATTGAAAATACCTTATAATATATCGTAATATGCAGTGTACCATTGAAAATACGTTATAATATAACGTAATATGCAGTGTATCGTTGAAAATACCTTATAATATATCGTAATATGCAGTCTACCATTGAAAATACATTATAAAATAATGTAATATGTAGTCTGTCATTGAAAATACCTTATAATATAACGCAATATGCAGTGTATCATTGAAAATACCTTATAATATATCGTAATTTGTAGTGTATCTTTGAAAATACCTTATAATATAACGTAATATGCAGTGTATCATTGAATATACCTTATGATATAACGTAATATGCAGGGTATCATTGGAAATACCTTATAATATATCGTAATTTGTAGTGTATCATTGAAAATAACTTAGAATATATGGTAATTCTAGTCTATCATTGAAAATACCTTATAATATAACGTAATATGCAGGGTATCATTGAAAATACCTTATAATATATCGTAATATGCAGTGTACCATTGAAAATACGTTATAATATAACGTAATATGCAGTGTATCGTTGAAAATACCTTATAATATATAGTAGTTTATCATTGAAAATACCTTATAATATAACGTAATATGCTGTGTATCATTGAAAATACCTTATAATATATCGTAATTTGTATTGTATCATTGAAAATACCTTATAGTATAACGTAATATGCAGTGCATCATTGAAAATACCTTATAATATCACGTAATATGCAGTGTATCATTGAAAATACCTTATAATATAACGTAATATGCAGGGTATCATTGAAAATACCTTATAATATATCGTAATTTGTAGTGTATCAATGAAAATACCTTCTCATATAACGTAATATGCAGTGTATCATTGAAAATACCTTATAATATATCGTAATTTGTAGTGTATCTTTGAAAATACCTTATAATATAACGTAATATGCAGTGTATCATAGAAAATACCTTATAATATATAGCAGTTTATCATTGAAAATACCTTATAATATAACTTAATATGCAGGGTATCATTGAAAATACCTTATAATATATCGTAATTTGTAGTGTATCATTAAAAATACCTTATAATATAACGTAATATGCAGTGTATCATTGAAAATACCTTATAATATAACGTAATATGCAGTGTATCATTGAAAATACCTTCCCATATAACGTAATATGCAGTGTATCATTGAAAATACCTTATAATATATCGTAATTTGTAGTGGATCAATGAAAATACCTTCTCATATAACGTAATATGCAGTGTATCATTGAAAATACCTTATAATATATAGCAGTTTATCATTGAAAATACCTTATAATATAACTTAATATGCAGGGTATCATTGAAAATACCTCATAATATATCGTAATTTGTAGTGTATCATTGAAAATACCTTAGAATATATGGTAATTCTTGTCTACCAATGAAAATACCTTATAATATAACGTAATATGCAGTGTATCATTGAATATACCTTATGATATAACGTAATATGCAGGGTATCATTGGAAATACCTTATAATATATCGTAATTTGTAGTGTATCATTGAAAATAACTTAGAATATATCGTAATATGCAGTCTACCATTGAAAATACATTATAAAATAATGTAATATGTAGTCTGTCATTGAAAATACCTTATAATATAACGCAATATGCAGTGTATCATTGAAAATACCTTATAATATATCGTAATATGCAGTGTATCATTGAAAATACCTTATAATATATAGCAGTTTATCATTGAAAATACCTTATAATATAACTTAATATGCAGGGTATCATTGAAAATACCTTATAATATATCGTAATTTGTAGTGTATCACTGAAAATACCTTATAATATAACGTAATATGCAGTGTATCATTGAAAATACCTTATAATATAACGTAATATGCAGTGTATCATTGAAAATACCTTCCCATATAACGTAATATGCAGTGTATCATTGAAAATACCTTATAATATATCGTAATTTGTAGTGGATCAATGAAAATACCTTCTCATATAACGTAATATGCAGTGTATCATTGAAAATACCTTATAATATAACGTAATATGCAGTGTATCATTGAAAATACCTTCCCAAATAACGTAATATGCAGTGTATCATTGAAAATACCTTAATATATATCGTAATTATAATATATCGTAATTTGTAGTGTATCTTTGAAAATACCTTATAATATAACGTAATATGCAGTGTATCGTAGAAAATACCTTATAATATATAGCAGTTTATCATTGAAAATACCTTATAATATACCTTAATATGCAGGGTATCATTGAAAATACCTTATAATATATCGTAATTTGTAGTGTGTCATTGAAAATACCTTAGAATATATGGTAATGCTAGTCTATCAATGAAAATACCTTATAATATAACGTAATATGCAGTGTATCATTGAAAATACCTTATAATATATCGTAATATGCAGTGTACCGTTGAAAATACCTTATAATATTACGTAATATGCAGTGTATCATTGAAAATACATTATAAAATAATGTAATATGTAGTCTGTCATTGAAAATACCTTATAATATAACGTAATATGCAGTGTATCATTGAAAATACCTTATAATATATAGTAGTTTATCATTGAAAATACCTTATAATATAACGTAATATGCAGTGTATCATTGAAAATACCTTATAATATAACGTAATATGCAGTGCATCATTGAAAATACCTTATAATATATAGTAGTTTATCATTGAAAATACCTTATAATATAACGTAATATGCTGTGTATCATTGAAAATACCTTATAATATATCGTAATTTGTATAGTATCATTGAAAATACCTTATAGTATAACGTAATATGCAGTGCATCATTGAAAATACCTTATAATATCACGTAATATGCAGTGTATCATTGAAAATACCTTATAATATAACGTAATATGCAGGGTATCATTGAAAATACCTTATAATATATCGTAATTTGTAGTGTATCAATGAAAATACCTTCTCATATAACGTAATATGCAGTGTATCATTGAAAATACCTTATAATATATCGTAATTTGTAGTGTATCATTGAAAATACCTTATAATATAACGTAATATGCAGTGTATCATTGAAAATACCTTATAATATATCGTAATTTGTAGTGGATCAATGAAAATACCTTCTCATATAACGTAATATGCAGTGTATCATTGAAAATACCTTATAATATAACGTAATATGCAGTGTATCATTGAAAATACCTTATAATATAACTTAATATGCAGGGTATCATTGAAAATACCTTATAATATATCGTAATTTGTAGTGTATCATTGAAAATAACTTAGAATATATGGTAATTCTAGTCAATCATTGAAAATACCTTATAATATAACGTAATATGCAGGGTATCATTGAAAATACCTTATAATATATCGTAATATGCAGTGTATCGTTGAAAATACCTTATAATATATCGTAATATGCAGTCTACCATTGAAAATACATTATAAAATAATGTAATATGTAGTCTGTCATTGAAAATACCTTTTAATATAACGCAATATGCAGTGTATCATTGAAAATACCTTATAATATATCGTAATATGCAGTGTATCATTGAAAATACCTTATAATATATAGCAGTTTATCATTGAAAATACCTTATAATATAACTTAATATGCAGGGTATCATTGAAAATACCTTATAATATATCGTAATTTGTAGTGTATCATTGAAAATACCTTCCCATATAACGTAATATGCAGTGTATCATTGAAAATACCTTATAATATATCGTAATTTGTAGTGGATCAATGAAAATACCTTCTCATATAACGTAATATGCAGTGTATCATTGAAAATACCTTATAATATATAGCAGTTTATCATTGAAAATACCTTATAATATAACTTAATATGCAGGGTATCATTGAAAATACCTCATAATATATCGTAATTTGTAGTGTATCATTGAAAATACCTTATAATATATCGTAATATGCAGTGTACCATTGAAAATACGTTATAATATAACGTAATATGCAGTGTATCGTTGAAAATACCTTATAATATATCGTAATATGCAGTCTACCATTGAAAATACATTATAAAATAATGTAATATGTAGTCTGTCATTGAAAATACCTTATAATATAACGCAATATGCAGTGTATCATTGAAAATACCTTATAATATATCGTAATATGCAGTGCATCATTGAAAATACCTTATAATATCACGTAATATGCAGTGTATCATTGAAAATACCTTATAATATAACGTAATATGCAGGGTATCATTGAAAATACCTTATAATATATCGTAATTTGTAGTGTATCAATGAAAATACCTTCTCATATAACGTAATATGCAGTGTATCATTGAAAATACCTTATAATATATCGTAATTTGTAGTGTATCATTGAAAATACCTTATAATATAACGTAATATGCAGTGTATCATTGAAAATACCTTATAATATATCGTAATTTGTAGTGTATCAATGAAAATACCTTCTCATATAACGTAATATGCAGTGTATCATTGAAAATACCTTATAATATAACGTAATATGCAGTGTATCATTGAAAATACCTTATAATATAACTTAATATGCAGGGTATCATTGAAAATACCTTATAATATATCGTAATTTGTAGTGTATCATTGAAAATACCTTAGAATATATGGTAATTCTAGTCTATCATTGAAAATACCTTATAATATAACGTAATATGCAGGGTATCATTGAAAATACCTTATAATATAACGTAATATGCAGTGTATCGTTGAAAATACCTTATAATATATCGTAATATGCAGTCTACCATTGAAAATACATTATAAAATAATGTAATATGTAGTCTGTCATTGAAAATACCTTATAATATATCGTAATTTGTAGTTTATCATTGAAAATACCTTATAATATAACGTAATATGCAGTGTATCATTGAAAATACCTTATAATATATAGCAGTTTATCATTGAAAATACCTTATAATATAACTTAATATGCAGGGTATCATTGAAAATACCTTATAATATATCGTAATTTGTAGTGTATCATTGAAAATACCTTCCCATATAACGTAATATGCAGTGTATCATTGAAAATACCTTATAATATATCGTAATTTGTAGTGTATCAATGAAAATACCTTCTCATATAACGTAATATGCAGTGTATCATTGAAAATACCTTATAATATATAGCAGTTTATCATTGAAAATACCTTATAATATAACTTAATATGCAGGGTATCATTGAAAATACCTCATAATATATCGTAATTTGTAGTGTATCATTGAAAATACCTTATAATATATCGTAATATGCAGTGTACCATTGAAAATACGTTATAATATAACGTAATATGCAGTGTATCGTTGAAAATACCTTATAATATATCGTAATATGCAGTCTACCATTGAAAATACATTATAAAATAATGTAATATGTAGTCTGTCATTGAAAATACCTTATAATATAACGCAATATGCAGTGTATCATTGAAAATACCTTATAATATATCGTAATATGCAGTGTATCATTGAAAATACCTTATAATGTTATGTAATATGCAGTCTACCATTGAAAATACATTATAAAATAATGTAATATGCAGTCTGTAATTGAAAATACCTTATAAAATAACGTAATATGCAGTATACCATTGAAAATACTTATAATATAACGTAATATGCAGTGTATCATTGAAAATACCTTACAATATATAGCAGTTTATCATTGAAAATACCTTATAATATAACTTAATATGCAGTGTATCATTGAAAATACCTCATAATATATCGTAATTTGTAGTGTATCATTGAAAATACCTTATAATATATCGTAATATGCAGTGTACCATTGAAAATACGTTATAATATAACGTAATATGCAGTGTATCATTGAAAATACCTTATAATATATCGTAATATGCAGTCTACCATTGAAAATACATTATAAAATAATGTAATATGTAGTCTGTCATTGAAAATGCCTTATAATATAACGCAATATGCAGTGTATCATTGAAAATACCTTATAATATATCGTAATATGCAGTGTATCATTGAAAATACCTTATAATGTTATGTAATATGCAGTCTACCATTGAAAATACATTATAAAATAATGTATATGCAGTCTGTAATTGAAAATACCTTATAAAATAACGTAATATGCAGTATACCATTGAAAATACTTATAATATAACGTAATATGCAGTGTATCATTGAAAATACCTTATAATATATAGCAGTTTATCATTGAAAATACCTTATAATATAACTTAATATGCAGGGTATCATTGAAAATACCTCATAATATATCGTAATTTGTAGTGTATCATTGAAAATACCTTATAATATATCGTAATATGCAGTGTACCATTGAAAATACGTTATAATATAACGTAATATGCAGTGTATCGTTGAAAATACCTTATAATATATCGTAATATGCAGTCTACCATTGAAAATACATTATAAAATAATGTAATATGTAGTCTGTCATTGAAAATGCCTTATAATATAACGCAATATGCAGTGTATCATTGAAAATACCTTATAATATATCGTAATATGCAGTGTATCATTGAAAATACCTTATAATGTTATGTAATATGCAGTCTACCATTGAAAATACATTATAAAATAATGTATATGCAGTCTGTAATTGAAAATACCTTATAAAATAACGTAATATGCAGTATACCATTGAAAATACTTATAATATAACGTAATATGCAGTGTATCATTGAAAATACCTTATAATATATTGCAGTTTATCATTGAAAATACCTTTCAATATAACTTAATATGCAGTGTATCATTGAAAATACCTTATGATATAACGTAATATGCAGTGTATCGTTGAAAATACCTTAGAATATATGGTAATTCTAGTCTATCAATGAAAATACCTTATAATATAACGTAATATGCAGTGTATCATTGAAAACACCTTATAATATATAGCAGTTTATCATTGAAAATACCTTATAATAAAACGTAATATGCAGGGTATCATTGAAAATACCTCATAATATATCGTAATTTGTAGTGTATCATTGAAAATACCTTATAATATATCGTAATATGCAGTGTACCATTGAAAATACGTTATAATATAACGTAATATGCAGTGTATCGTTGAAAATACCTTATAATATATCGTAATATGCAGTCTACCATTGAAAATACATTATAAAATAATGTAATATGTAGTCTGTCATTGAAAATACCTTATAATATAACGTAATATGCAGTGTATCATTGAAAATACCTTATAATATATCGTAATATGCAGTGTATCATTGAAAATACCTTATAATGTTATGTAATATGCAGTCTACCATTGAAAATACATTATAAAATAATGTAATATGCAGTCTGTAATTGAAAATACCTTATAAAATAACGTAATATGCAGTATACCATTGAAAATACTTATAATATAACGTAATATGCAGTGTATCATTGAAAATACCTTATAATATATAGCAGTTTATCATTGAAAATACCTTATAATATAACTTAATATGCAGGGTATCATTGAAAATACCTCATAATATATCGTAATTTGTAGTGTATCATTGAAAATACCTTATAATATATCGTAATATGCAGTGTACCTTTGAAAATACGTTATAATATAACGTAATATGCAGTGTATCGTTGAAAATACCTTATAATATATCGTAATATGCAGTCTACCATTGAAAATACATTATAAAATAATGTAATATGTAGTCTGTCATTGAAAATACCTTATAATATAACGCAATATGCAGTGTATCATTGAAAATACCTTATAATATATCGTAATATGCAGTGTATCATTGAAAATACCTTATAATATATAGCAGTTTATCATTGAAAATACCTTATAATATAACTTAATATGCAGGGTATCATTGAAAATACCTTATAATATATCGTAATTTGTAGTGTATCACTGAAAATACCTTATAATATAACGTAATATGCAGTGTATCATTGAAAATACCTTATAATATAACGTAATATGCAGTGTATCATTGAAAATACCTTCCCATATAACGTAATATGCAGTGTATCATTGAAAATACCTTATAATATATCGTAATTTGTAGTGTATCAATGAAAATACCTTCTCATATAACGTAATATGCAGTGTATCATTGAAAATACCTTATAATATAACGTAATATGCAGTGTATCATTGAAAATACCTTCCCAAATAACGTAATATGCAGTGTATCATTGAAAATACCTTAATATATATCGTAATTATAATATATCGTAATTTGTAGTGTATCTTTGAAAATACCTTATAATATAACGTAATATGCAGTGTATCGTAGAAAATACCTTATAATATATAGCAGTTTATCATTGAAAATACCTTATAATATAACTTAATATGCAGTGTATCATTGAAAATACCTTATAATATATCGTAATTTGTAGTGTGTCATTGAAAATACCTTAGAATATATGGTAATGCTAGTCTATCAATGAAAATACCTTATAATATAACGTAATATGCAGTGTATCATTGAAAATACCTTATAATATATCGTAATATGCAGTGTACCGTTGAAAATACCTTATAATATTACGTAATATGCAGTGTATCATTGAAAATACATTATAAAATAATGTAATATGTAGTCTGTCATTGAAAATACCTTATAATATAACGTAATATGCAGTGTATCATTGAAAATACCTTATAATATATAGTAGTTTATCATTGAAAATACCTTATAATATAACGCAATATGCAGTGTATCATTGAAAATACCTTATAATATAACGTAATATGCAGTGTATCATTGAAAATACCTTATAATATATAGTAGTTTATCATTGAAAATACCTTATAATATAACGTAATATGCTGTGTATCATTGAAAATACCTTATAATATATCGTAATTTGTATTGTATCATTGAAAATACCTTATAGTATAACGTAATATGCAGTGCATCATTGAAAATACCTTATAATATCACGTAATATGCAGTGTATCATTGAAAATACCTTATAATATAACGTAATATGCAGGGTATCATTGAAAATACCTTATAATATATCGTAATTTGTAGTGTATCAATGAAAATACCTTCTCATATAACGTAATATGCAGTGTATCATTGAAAATACCTTATAATATATCGTAATTTGTAGTGTATCATTGAAAATACCTTATAATTTAACGTAATATGCACTGTATCATTGAAAATACCTTATAATATATCGTAATTTGTAGTGGATCAATGAAAATACCTTCTCATATAACGTAATATGCAGTGTATCATTGAAAATACCTTATAATATAACTTAATATGCAGGGTATCATTGAAAATACCTCATAATATATCGTAATTTGTAGTGTATCATTGAAAATACCTTAGAATATATGGTAATTCTTGTCTATCAATGAAAATACCTTATAATATAACGTAATATGCAGTGTATCATTGAATATACCTTATGATATAACGTAATATGCAGGGTATCATTGGAAATACCTTATAATATATCGTAATTTGTAGTGTATCATTGAAAATAACTTAGAATATATGGTAATTCTAGTCTATCATTGAAAATACCTTATAATATAACGTAATATGCAGGGTATCATTGAAAATACCTTATAATATATCGTAATATGCAGTGTTTCGTTGAAAATACCTTATAATATATCGTAATATGCAGTCTACCATTGAAAATACATTATAAAATAATGTAATATGTAGTCTGTCATTGAAAATACCTTTTAATATAACGCAATATGCAGTGTATCATTGAAAATACCTTATAATATATCGTAATATGCAGTGTATCATTGAAAATACCTTATAATATATAGCAGTTTATCATTGAAAATACCTTATAATATAACTTAATATGCAGGGTATCATTGAAAATACCTTATAATATATCGTAATTTGTAGTGTATCATTGAAAATACCTTCCCATATAACGTAATATGCAGTGTATCATTGAAAATACCTTATAATATATCGTAATTTGTAGTGTATCAATGAAAATACCTTCTCATATAACGTAATATGCAGTGTATCATTGAAAATACCTAATAATATATAGCAGTTTATCATTGAAAATACCTTATAATATAACTTAATATGCAGGGTATCATTGAAAATACCTCATAATATATCGTAATTTGTAGTGTATCATTGAAAATACCTTATAATATATCGTAATATGCAGTGTACCATTGAAAATACGTTATAATATAACGTAATATGCAGTGTATCGTTGAAAATACCTTATAATATATCGTAATATGCAGTCTACCATTGAAAATACATTATAAAATAATGTAATATGTAGTCTGTCATTGAAAATACCTTATAATATAACGCAATATGCAGTGTATCATTGAAAATACCTTATAATATATCGTAATATGCAGTGTATCATTGAAAATACCTTATAATGTTATGTAATATGCAGTCTACCATTGAAAATACATTATAAAATAATGTAATATGCAGTCTGTCATTGAAAATACCTTATAAAATAACGTAATATGCAGTATACCATTGAAAATACTTATAATATAACGTAATATGCAGTGTATCATTGAAAATACCTTACAATATATAGCAGTTTATCATTGAAAATACCTTATAATATAACTTAATATGCAGGGTATCATTGAAAATACCTCATAATATATCGTAATTTGTAGTGTATCATTGAAAATACCTTATAATATATCGTAATATGCAGTGTACCATTGAAAATACCTTATAATATAACGTAATATGCAGTGTATCGTTGAAAATACCTTATAATATATCGTAATATGCAGTCTACCATTGAAAATACATTATAAAATAATGTAATATGTAGTCTGTCATTGAAAATGCCTTATAATATAACGCAATATGCAGTGTATCATTGAAAATACCTTATAATATATCGTAATATGCAGTGTATCATTGAAAATACCTTATAATGTTATGTAATATGCAGTCTACCATTGAAAATACATTATAAAATAATGTATATGCAGTCTGTAATTGAAAATACCTTATAAAATAACGTAATATGCAGTATACCATTGAAAATACTTATAATATAACGTAATATGCAGTGTATCATTGAAAATACCTTATAATATATTGCAGTTTATCATTGAAAATACCTTTCAATATAACTTAATATGCAGTGTATCATTGAAAATACCTTATGATATAACGTAATATGCAGTGTATCATTGAAAATACCTTAGAATATATGGTAATTCTAGTCTATCAATGAAAATACCTTATAATATAACGTAATATGCAGTGTATCATTGAAAATACCTTATAATATAACGTAATATGCAGTGTATCATTGAAAATACCTTCCCATATAACTTAATATGCAGTGTATCATTGAATATACCTTATAATATATCGTTTTCTTGTAGTGTATCTTTGAAAATACCTTATAATATAACGTAATATGCAGTGTATCATTGAAAATACCTTATAATATAACGTAATATGCAGTGTATCATTGAAAATACCTTATAATATAACGTAATATGCAGTGTATCATTGAATATACCTTCCCATATAACTTAATATGCAGTGTATCATTGAATATACCTTGTAATATAACGTAATATGCAGTGTATCATTGAAAATACCTTATAATATATTGCAGTTTATGATTGAAAATACCTTTTAATATAACTTAATATGCAGTGTATCATTGAAAATACCTTATGATATAACGTAATATGCAGTGTATCATTGAAAATACCTTAGAATATATGGTAATTCTAGTCTATCAATGAAAATACCTTATAATATAACGTAATATGCAGTGTATCATTGAAAATACCTTATAATATATCGTAATTTGTAGTGTATCATTGAAAATACCTTATAATATAACGTAATATGCAGTGTATCATTGAAAATATCTTATAATATAACGTAATATGCAGTGTATCATTGAAAATACCTTATAATATAACGTAATATGCAGTGTATCATTGAAAATACCTTCCCATATAACTTAATATGCAGTGTATCATTGAATATACCTTATGATATAACGTAATTTGTAGTGTATCATTGAAAATACCTTATAATATATCGTAATTTGTAGTGTATCATTGAAAATACCTTATAATATAACGTAATATGCACTGTGTCATTGAAAATACCTTATAATATATAGTAGTTTATCATTGAAAATACCTTATGATATAACGTAATTTGTAGTGTATCATTGAAAATACCTTATTATATATAGTAGTTTATCATTGAAAATACCTTATAGTATAACGTAATATGCAGTGTATCATTGAAAATACCTTGTAATATAACGTAATATGTAGTGTATCATTGGAACTACCTTATAATATAACGTAATATGCAGTGTATCATTGAAAATACCTTAAAATATATTGCAGTTTATCATTGAAAATACCTTTTAATATAACTTAATATGCAGTGTATCATTGAAAATACCTTATGATATAACGTAATATGCAGTGTATCATTGAAAATACCTTAGAATATATGGTAATTCTAGTCTATCAATGAAAATACCTTATAATATAACGTAATATGCAGTGTATCATTGAAAATACCTTATAATATATCGTAATTTGTAGTGTATCATTGAAAATACCTTATAATATAACGTAATATGCAGTGTATCATTGAAAATACCTTATAATATATAGTAGTTTATCATTGAAAATACCTTATAATATAACTTAATATGCAGTGTATCATTGAAAATACCTTATAGTATAACGTAATATGCAGTGCATCATTGAAAATACCTTATAATATAACGTAATATGCAGTGTATCATTGAAAATACCTTATAATATAACGTAATATGCAGTGTATCATTGAATATACCTTCCCATATAACTTAATATGCAGTGTATCATTGAATATACCTTGTAATATAACGTAATATGCAGTGTATCATTGAAAATACCTTATAATATATTGCAGTTTATCATTGAAAATACCTTTTAATATAACTTAATATGCAGTGTATCATTGAAAATACCTTATGATATAACGTAATATGCAGTGTATCATTGAAAATACCTTAGAATATATGGTAATTCTAGTCTATCAATGAAAATACCTTATAATATAACGTAATATGCAGTGTATCATTGAAAATACCTTATAATATATCGTAATTTGTAGTGTATCATTGAAAATACCTTATAATATAACGTAATATGCAGTGTATCATTGAAAATACCTTATAATATAACGTAATATGCAGTGTATCATTGAAAATACCTTATAATATAACGTAATATGCAGTGTATCATTGAAAATACCTTCCCATATAACTTAATATGCAGTGTATCATTGAATATACCTTATGATATAACGTAATTTGTAGTGTATCATTGAAAATACCTTATAATATATCGTTATTTGTAGTGTATCTTTGAAAATACCTTATAATATAACGTAATATGCACTGTGTCATTGAAAATACCTTATAATATATAGTAGTTTATCATTGAAAATACCTTATAATATAACGTAATATGCAGTGTATCATTGAAAATACCTTATAATATAACGTAATATGCAGTGTATCATTGAATATACCTTCCCATATAACTTAATATGCAGTGTATCATTGGAAATACCTTATAATATAACGTAATATGCAGTGTATCATTGAAAATACCTTATAATATATTGCAGTTTATCATTGAAAATACCTTTTAATATAACTTAATATGCAGTGTATCATTGAAAATACCTTATGATATAACGTAATATGCAGTGTATCATTGAAAATACCTTAGAATATATGGTAATTCTAGTCTATCAATGAAAATACCATATAATATAACGTAATATGCAGTGTATCATTGAAAATACCTTATAATATATCGTAATTTGTAGTGTATCATTGAAAATACCTTATAATATAACGTAATATGCAGTGTATCATTGAAAATACCTTATAATATAACGTAATATGCAGTGTATCATTGAAAATACCTTATAATATAACGTAATATGCAGTGTATCATTGAAAATACCTTCCCATATAACTTAATATGCAGTGTATCATTGAATATACCTTATGATATAACGTAATTTGTAGTGTATCATTGAAAATACCTTATAATATATCGTTATTTGTAGTGTATCTTTGAAAATACCTTATAATATAACGTAATATGCACTGTGTCATTGAAAATACCTTATAATATATAGTAGTTTATCATTGAAAATACCTCATAATATAACTTAATATGCAGTGTATCATTGAAAATACCTTATAGTATAACGTAATATGCAGTGCATCATTGAAAATACCTTATAATATAACGTAATATGCAGTGTATCATTGAAAATACCTTATAATATAACATAATATGCAGTGTATCATTGAAAATACCTTATAATATATCGTAATTTGTAGTGTATCAATGAAAATACCTTCTCATATAACGTAATATGCAGTGTATCATTGAAAATACCTTATAATATATCGTTATTTGTAGTGTATCATTGAAATTACCTTATAATATAACGTAATATGCAGTGTATCATTGAAAATACCTTATAATATATCGTTATTTGTAGTGTATCTTTGAAAATACCTTATAATATAACGTAATATGCAGTGTATCATTGAAAATACCTTATAATATATAGTAGTTTATCATTGAAAATACCTTATAATATAACTTAATATGCAGTGTATCATTGAATATACCTTATGATATAACGTAATTTGTAGTGTATCATTGAAAATACCTTATTATATATAGTAGTTTATCATTGAAAATACCTTATAGTATAACGTAATATGCAGTGTATCATTGAAAATACCTTGTAATATAACGTAATATGTAGTGTATCATTGGAACTACCTTATAATATAACGTAATATGCAGTGTATCATTGAAAATACCTTATAATATATTGCAGTTTATCATTGAAAATACCTTTTAATATAACTTAATATGCAGTGTATCATTGAAAATACCTTATGATATAACGTAATATGCAGTGTATCATTGAAAATACCTTAGAATATATGGTAATTCTAGTCTATCAATGAAAATACCTTATAATATAACGTAATATGCAGGGTATCATTGAAAATACCTTATAATATATCGTAATTTGTAGTGTATCATTGAAAATACCTTATAATATAACGTAATATGCAGTGTATCATTGAAAATACCTTATAATATATAGTAGTTTATCATTGAAAATACCTTATAATATAACTTAATATGCAGTGTATCATTGAAAATACCTTATAGTATAACGTAATATGCAGTGCATCATTGAAAATACCTTATAATATAACGTAATATGCAGTGTATCATTGAAAATACCTTATAATATAACGTAATATGCAGTGTATCATTGAAAATACCTTATAATATAACGTAATATGCAGTGTATCATTGAAAATACCTTATAATATAACGTAATATGCAGTGTATCATTGAAAATACCTTCCCATATAACGTAATATGCAGTGTATCATTGAAAATACCTTATAATATATCGTAATTTGTAGTGAATCAATGAAAATACCTTCTCATATAACGTAATATGCAGTGTATCATTGAAAATACCTTATAATATATCGTTTTCTTGTAGTGTATCTTTGAAAATACCTTATAATATAACGTAATATGCAGTGTATCATTGAAAATACGTTATAATATAACGTAATATGCAGTGTATCATTGAAAATACCTTATAATATAACGTAATATGCAGTGTATCATTGAAAATACCTTATAATATAACGTAATATGCAGTGTATCATTGAAAATACCTTCCCATATAACTTAATATGCAGTGTATCATTGAATATACCTTATGATATAACGTAATTTGTAGTGTATCATTGAAAATACCTTATAATATATAGTAGTTTATCATTGAAAATACCTTATAGTATAACGTAATATGCAGTGTATCATTGAAAATACCTTCCCATATAACTTAATATGCAGTGTATCATTGAATATACCTTATGATATAACGTAATTTGTAGTGTATCATTGAAAATACCTTATAATATATAGTAGTTTATCATTGAAAATACCTTATAATATAACTTAATATGCAGTGTATCATTGAAAATACCTTATGATATAACGTAATATGCAGTGTATCATTGAAAATACCTTAGAATATATGGTAATTCTAGTCTATCAATGAAAATACCTTATAATATAACGTAATATGCAGTGTATCATTGAAAATACCTTATAATATATCGTAATTTGTAGTGTATCATTGAAAATACCTTATAATATAACGTAATATGCAGTGTATCATTGAAAATACCTTATAATATAACGTAATATGCAGTGTATCATTGAAAATACCTTATAATATAACGTAATATGCAGTGTATCATTGAAAATACCTTCCCATATAACTTAATATGCAGTGTATCATTGAATATACCTTATGATATAACGTAATTTGTAGTGTATCATTGAAAATACCTTATAATATATCGTTATTTGTAGTGTATCATAGAAAATACCTTATAATATAACGTAATATGCACTGTGTCATTGAAAATACCTTATAATATATAGTAGTTTATCATTGAAAATACCTTATAATATAACTTAATATGCAGTGTATCATTGAAAATACCTTATAGTATAACGTAATATGCAGAGCATCATTGAAAATACCTTATAATATAACGTAATATGCAGTGTATCATTGAAAATACCTTATAATATATCGTTATTTGTAGTGTATCATTGAAATTACCTTATAATATAACGTAATATGCAGTGTATCATTGAAAATACCTTATAATATAACGTAATATGCAGTGTATCATTGAAAATACCTTCCCATATAACTTAATATGCAGTGTATCATTGAATATACCTTATGATATAACGTAATTTGTAGTGTATCATTGAAAATACCTTATAATATATAGTAGTTTATCATTGAAAATACCTTATAGTATAACGTAATATGCAGTGTATCATTGAAAATACCTTCCCATATAACTTAATATGCAGTGTATCATTGAATATACCTTATGATATAACGTAATTTGTAGTGTATCATTGAAAATACCTTATAATATATAGTAGTTTATCATTGAAAATACCTTATAGTATAACGTAATATGCAGTGTATCATTGAAAATACCTTATAATATATCGTTATTTGTAGTGTATCTTTGAAAATACCTTATAATATAACGTAATATGCAGTGTATCATTGAAAATACCTTATAATATATCATAATTTGTAGTGTATCAATGAAAATACCTTCTCATATAACGTAATATGCAGTGTATCATTGAAAATACCTTATAATATATAGTAGTTTATCATTGAAAATACCTTCCCATATAACTTAATATGCAGTGTATCATTGAATATACCTTATGATATAACGTAATTTGTAGTGTATCATTGAAAATACCTTATAATATATAGTAGTTTATCATTGAAAATACCTTATAGTATAACGTAATATGCAGTGTATCATTGAAAATACCTTATAATATATCGTTATTTGTAGTGTATCTTTGAAAATACCTTATAATATAACGTAATATGCAGTGTATCATTGAAAATACCTTATAATATATCGTAATTTGTAGTGTATCATTGAAAATACCTTATAATATAACGTAATATGCAGTGTATCATTGAAAATACCTTATAATATATCGTAATATGCAGTGTATCATTGAAAATACCTTATAATATAACGTAATATGCAGTGTATCATTGAAAATACCTTATAATATAACGTAATATGCAGTGTATCATTGAAAATACCTTATAATATATCGTAATTTGTAGTGTATCAATGAAAATACCTTCTCATATAACGTAATATGCAGTGTATCATTGAAAATACCTTATAATATATAGTAGTTTATCATTGAAAATACCTTATAATATAACTTAATATGCAGTGTATCATTGAATATACCTTATGATATAACGTAATTTGTAGTGTATCATTGAAAATACCTTATAATATAACGTAATATGCAGTGTATCATTGAAAATACCTTATAATATATCGTAATTTGTAGTGTATCAATGAAAATACCTTCTCATATAACGTAATATGCAGTGTATCATTGAAAATACCTTATAATATATCGTTATTTGTAGTGTATCTTTGAAAATACCTTATAATATAACGTAATATGCAGTGTATCATTGAAAATACCTTATAATATATAGTAGTTTATCATTGAAAATACCTTATAATATAACTTAATATGCAGTGTATCATTGAATATACCTTATGATATAACGTAATTTGTAGTGTATCATTGAAAATACCTTATTATATATAGTAGTTTATCATTGAAAATACCTTATAGTATAACGTAATATGCAGTGTATCATTGAAAATACCTTGTAATATAACGTAATATGCAGTGTATCATTGGAACTACCTTATAATATAACGTAATATGCAGTGTATCATTGAAAATACCTTATAATATATTGCAGTTTATCATTGAAAATACCTTTTAATATAACTTAATATGCAGTGTATCATTGAAAATACCTTATGATATAACGTAATATGCAGTGTATCATTGAAAATACCTTAGAATATATGGTAATTCTAGTCTATCAATGAAAATACCTTATAATATAACGTAATATGCAGTGTATCATTGAAAATACCTTATAATATATCGTAATTTGTAGTGTATCATTGAAAATACCTTATAATATAACGTAATATGCAGTGTATCATTGAAAATACCTTATAATATATAGTAGTTTATCATTGAAAATACCTTATAATATAACTTAATATGCAGTGTATCATTGAAAATACCTTATAGTATAACGTAATATGCAGTGCATCATTGAAAATACCTTATAATATAACGTAATATGCAGTGTATCATTGAAAATACCTTATAATATAACGTAATATGCAGTGTATCATTGAAAATACCTTATAATATATCGTAATTTGTAGTGTATCAATGAAAATACCTTCTCATATAACGTAATATGCAGTGTATCATTGAAAATACCTTATAATATATCGTTATTTGTAGTGTATCATTGAAATTACCTTATAATATAACGTAATATGCAGTGTATCATTGAAAATACCTTATAATATAACGTAATATGCAGTGTATCATTGAAAATACCTTCCCATATAACTTAATATGCAGTGTATCATTGAATATACCTTATAATATAACGTAATATGCAGTGTATCATTGAAAATACCTTATCATATAACGTAATATGCAGTGTATCATTGAAAATACCTTATAATATATCGTAATTTGTAGTGTATCATTGAAAATACCTTATAATATAACGTAATATGCAGTGTATCATTGAAAATACCTTATAATATAACGTAATATGCAGTGTATCATTGAAAATACCTTCCCATATAACTTAATATGCAGTGTATCATTGAATATACCTTATGATATAACGTAATTTGTAGTGTATCATTGAAAATACCTTATAATATATAGTAGTTTATCATTGAAAATACCTTATAGTATAACGTAATATGCAGTGTATCATTGAAAATACCTAGTAATATAACGTAATATGCAGTGTATCATTGAAAATACCTTATAATATATTGCAGTTTATCATTGAAAATACCTTTTAATATAACTTAATATGCAGTGTATCATTGAAAATACCTTATGATATAACGTAATATGCAGTGTATCATTGAAAATACCTTAGAATATATGGTAATTCTAGTCTATCAATGAAAATACCTTATAATATAACGTAATATGCAGTGTATCATTGAAAATACCTTATAATATATCGTAACTTGTAGTGTATCATTGAAAATACCTTATAATATAACGTAATATGCAGTGTATCATTGAAAATACCTTATAATATAACGTAATATACAGTGTATCATTGAAAATACCTTCCCATATAACTTAATATGCAGTGTATCATTGAATATACCTTATGATATAACGTAATTTGTAGTGTATCATTGAAAATACCTTATAATATATAGTAGTTTATCATTGAAAATACCTTATAGTATAACGTAATATGCAGTGTATCATTGAAAATACCTTATAATATATCGTTATTTGTAGTGTATCTTTGAAAATACCTTATAATATAACGTAATATGCAGTGTATCATTGAAAATACCTTATAATATATCGTAATTTGTAGTGTATCATTGAAAATACCTTATAATATAACGTAATATGCAGTGTATCATTGAAAATACCTTATAATATAACGTAATATGCAGTGTATCATTGAATATACCTTCCCATATAACTTAATATGCAGTGTATCATTGAATATACCTTGTAATATAACGTAATATGCAGTGTATCATTGAAAATACCTTATAATATATTGCAGTTTATCATTGAAAATACCTTTTAATATAACTTAATATGCAGTGTATCATTGAAAATACCTTATGATATAACGTAATATGCAGTGTATCATTGAAAATACCTTAGAATATATGGTAATTCTAGTCTATCAATGAAAATACCTTATAATATAACGTAATATGCAGTGTATCATTGAAAATACCTTATAATATAACGTAATATGCAGTGTATCATTGAAAATACCTTATAATATAACGTAATATGCAGTGTATCATTGAAAATACCTTCCCATATAACTTAATATGCAGTGTATCATTGAATATACCTTATGATATAACGTAATTTGTAGTGTATCATTGAAAATACCTTATAATATATCGTTATTTGTAGTGTATCTTTGAAAATACCTTATAATATAACGTAATATGCACTGTGTCATTGAAAATACCTTATAATATATAGTAGTTTATCATTGAAAATACCTTATAGTATAACGTAATATGCAGTGTATCATTGAAAATACCTTCCCATATAACTTAATATGCAGTGTATCATTGAATATACCTTATGATATAACGTAATTTGTAGTGTATCATTGAAAATACCTTATAATATATAGTAGTTTATCATTGAAAATACCTTATAGTATAACGTAATATGCAGTGTATCATTGAAAATACCTTATAATATATCGTTATTTGTAGTGTATCTTTGAAAATACCTTATAATATAACGTAATATGCAGTGTATCATTGAAAATACCATATAATATATAGTAGTTTATCATTGAAAATACCTTATAATATAACTTAATATGCAGTGTATCATTGAAAATACCTTATAGTATAACGTAATATGCAGTGCATCATTGAAAATACCTTATAATATAACGTAATATGCAGTGTATCATTGAAAATACCTTATAATATAACGTAATATGCAGTGTATCATTGAAAATACCTTATAATATATCGTAATTTGTAGTGTATCAATGAAAATACCTTCTCATATAACGTAATATGCAGTGTATCATTGAAAATACCTTATGATATACCGTAATATGCAGTGTATCATTGAAAATACCTTATAATATAACGTAATATGCAGTGTATCATTGAAAATACCTTATAATATATCGTAATTTGTAGTGTATCATTGAAAATACCTTATAATATAACGTAATATGCAGTGTATCATTGAAAATTCCTTATAATATAACGTAATATGCAGTGTATCATTGAAAATACCTTATAATATAACGTAATATGCAGTGTATCATTGAAAATACCTTATAATATAACGTAATATGCAGTGTATCATTGAATATACCTTCCCATATAACTTAATATGCAGTGTATCATTGAATATACCTTGTAATATAACGTAATATGCAGTGTATCATTGAAAATACCTTATAATATATTGCAGTTTATCATTGAAAATACCTTTTAATATAACTTAATATGCAGTGTATCATTGAAAATACCTTATGATATAACGTAATATGCAGTGTATCATTGAAAATACCTTCCCATATAACTTAATATGCAGTGTATCATTGAATATACCTTATGATATAACGTAATTTGTAGTGTATCATTGAAAATACCTTATAATATATAGTAGTTTATCATTGAAAATACCTTATAGTATAACGTAATATGCAGTGTATCATTGAAAATACCTTATAATATATCGTTATTTGTAGTGTATCTTTGAAAATACCTTATAATATAACGTAATATGCAGTGTATCATTGAAAATACCTTATAATATATCGTAATTTGTAGTGTATCATTGAAAATACCTTATAATATAACGTAATATGCAGTGTATCATTGAAAATACCTTATAATATAACGTAATATGCAGTGTATCATTGAATATACCTTCCCATATAACTTAATATGCAGTGTATCATTGAATATACCTTGTAATATAACGTAATATGCAGTGTATCATTGAAAATACCTTATAATATATTGCAGTTTATCATTGAAAATACCTTTTAATATAACTTAATATGCAGTGTATCATTGAAAATACCTTATGATATAACGTAATATGCAGTGTATCATTGAAAATACCTTAGAATATATGGTAATTCTAGTCTATCAATGAAAATACCTTATAATATAACGTAATATGCAGTGTATCATTGAAAATACCTTATAATATAACGTAATATGCAGTGTATCATTGAAAATACCTTATAATATAACGTAATATGCAGTGTATCATTGAAAATACCTTATAATATAACGTAATATGCAGTGTATCATTGAAAATACCTTCCCATATAACTTAATATGCAGTGTATCATTGAATATACCTTATGATATAACGTAATTTGTAGTGTATCATTGAAAATACCTTATAATATATCGTTATTTGTAGTGTAT
Organism: Lasioglossum lativentre; assembly: GCA_916610255.1. Classification (NCBI taxonomy): domain Eukaryota; kingdom Metazoa; phylum Arthropoda; class Insecta; order Hymenoptera; family Halictidae; genus Lasioglossum; species Lasioglossum lativentre. The sequence continues at coordinate 15,305 of CAKAJI010000661.1, read as the reverse complement.
CTTTGAAAATACCTTATAATATAACGTAATATGCACTGTGTCATTGAAAATACCTTATAATATATAGTAGTTTATCATTGAAAATACCTTATAATATAACTTAATATGCAGTGTATCATTGAAAATACCTTATAGTATAACGTAATATGCAGTGCATCATTGAAAATACCTTATAATATAACGTAATATGCAGTGTATCATTGAAAATACCTTATAATATAACGTAATATGCAGTGTATCATTGAAAATACCTTATAATATATCGTAATTTGTAGTGTATCAATGAAAATACCTTCTCATATAACGTAATATGCAGTGTATCATTGAAAATACCTTATGATATACCGTAATATGCAGTGTATCATTGAAAATACCTTATAATATAACGTAATATGCAGTGTATCATTGAAAATACCTTATAATATATCGTAATTTGTAGTGTATCATTGAAAATACCTTATAATATAACGTAATATGCAGTGTATCATTGAAAATTCCTTATAATATAACGTAATATGCAGTGTATCATTGAAAATACCTTATAATATATCGTAATTTGTAGTGTATCAATGAAAATACCTTCTCATATAACGTAATATGCAGTTTATCATTGAAAATACCTTATAATATATAGTAGTTTATCATTGAAAATACCTTATAATATAACTTAATATGCAGTGTATCATTGAATATACCTTATGATATAACGTAATTTGTAGTGTATCATTGAAAATACCTTATAATATAACTTAATATGCAGTGTATCATTGAATATACCTTATGATATAACGTAATTTGTAGTGTATCATTGAAAATACCTTATAATATAACGTAATATGCAGTGTATCATTGAAAATACCTTATAATATATCGTAATTTGTAGTGTATCAATGAAAATACCTTCTCGTATAACGTAATATGCAGTGTATCATTGAAAATACCTTATAATATATCGTTATTTGTAGTGTATCTTTGAAAATACCTTGTAATATAACGTAATATGCAGTGTATCATTGGAACTACCTTATAATATAACGTAATATGCAGTGTATCATTGAAAATACCTTATAATATATAGTAGTTTATCATTGAAAATACCTTATAATATAACTTAATATGCAGTGTATCATTGAATATACCTTATGATATAACGTAATTTGTAGTGTATCATTGAAAATACCTTATTATATATAGCAGTTTATCATTGAAAATACCTTATAGTATAACGTAATATGCAGTGTATCATTGAAAATACCTTGTAATATAACGTAATATGCAGTGTATCATTGAAAATACCTTATAATATATTGCAGTTTATCATTGAAAATACCTTTTAATATAACTTAATATGCAGTGTATCATTGAAAATACCTTATGATATAACGTAATATGCAGTGTATCATTGAAAATACCTTAGAATATATGGTAATTCTAGTCTATCAATGAAAATACCTTATAATATAACGTAATATGCAGTGTATCATTGAAAATACCTTATAATATATCGTAATTTGTAGTGTATCATTGAAAATACCTTATAATATAACGTAATATGCAGTGTATCATTGAAAATACCTTATAATATATAGCAGTTTATCATTGAAAATACCTTATAATATAACTTAATATGCAGTGTATCATTGAAAATACCTTATAGTATAACGTAATATGCAGTGCATCATTGAAAATACCTTATAATATATCGTTATTTGTAGTGTATCTTTGAAAATACCTTATAATATAACGTAATATGCAGTGTATCATTGAAAATACCTTATAATATATAGTAGTTTATCATTGAAAATACCTTATAATATAACTTAATATGCAGTGTATCATTGAAAATACCTTATAGTATAACGTAATATGCAGTGCATCATTGAAAATACCTTATAATATAACGTAATATGCAGTGTATCATTGAAAATACCTTATAATATAACGTAATATGCAGTGTATCATTGAAAATACCTTATAATATATCGTAATTTGTAGTGTATCAATGAAAATACCTTCTCATATAACGTAATATGCAGTGTATCATTGAAAATACCTTATGATATACCGTAATATGCAGTGTATCATTGAAAATACCTTATAATATAACGTAATATGCAGTGTATCATTGAAAATACCTTATAATATATCGTAATTTGTAGTGTATCATTGAAAATACCTTATAATATAACGTAATATGCAGTGTATCATTGAAAATTCCTTATAATATAACGTAATATGCAGTGTATCATTGAAAATACCTTATAATATATCGTAATTTGTAGTGTATCAATGAAAATACCTTCTCATATAACGTAATATGCAGTTTATCATTGAAAATACCTTATAATATATAGTAGTTTATCATTGAAAATACCTTATAATATAACTTAATATGCAGTGTATCATTGAATATACCTTATGATATAACGTAATTTGTAGTGTATCATTGAAAATACCTTATAATATAACTTAATATGCAGTGTATCATTGAATATACCTTATGATATAACGTAATTTGTAGTGTATCATTGAAAATACCTTATAATATAACGTAATATGCAGTGTATCATTGAAAATACCTTATAATATATCGTAATTTGTAGTGTATCAATGAAAATACCTTCTCGTATAACGTAATATGCAGTGTATCATTGAAAATACCTTATAATATATCGTTATTTGTAGTGTATCTTTGAAAATACCTTATAATATAACGTAATATGCAGTGTATCATTGAAAATACCTTATAATATATAGTAGTTTATCATTGAAAATACCTTATAATATAACTTAATATGCAGTGTATCATTGAATATACCTTATGATATAACGTAATTTGTAGTGTATCATTGAAAATACCTTATTATATATAGCAGTTTATCATTGAAAATACCTTATAGTATAACGTAATATGCAGTGTATCATTGAAAATACCTTGTAATATAACGTAATATGCAGTGTATCATTGGAACTACCTTATAATATAACGTAATATGCAGTGTATCATTGAAAATACCTTATAATATATTGCAGTTTATCATTGAAAATACCTTTTAATATAACTTAATATGCAGTGTATCATTGAAAATACCTTATGATATAACGTAATATGCAGTGTATCATTGAAAATACCTTAGAATATATGGTAATTCTAGTCTATCAATGAAAATACCTTATAATATAACGTAATATGCAGTGTATCATTGAAAATACCTTATAATATAACTTAATATGCAGTGTATCATTGAAAATACCTTATAGTATAACGTAATATGCAGTGCATCATTGAAAATACCTTATAATATATCGTTATTTGTAGTGTATCTTTGAAAATACCTTATAATATAACGTAATATGCAGTGTATCATTGAAAATACCTTATAATATATAGTAGTTTATCATTGAAAATACCTTATAATATAACTTAATATGCAGTGTATCATTGAAAATACCTTATAGTATAACGTAATATGCAGTGCATCATTGAAAATACCTTATAGTATAACGTAATATGCAGTGCATCATTGAAAATACCTTATAATATAACGTAATATGCAGTGTATCATTGAAAATACCTTATAATATAACGTAATATGCAGTGTATCATTGAAAATACCTTATAATATATCGTAATTTGTAGTGTATCAATGAAAATACCTTCTCATATAACGTAATATGCAGTGTATCATTGAAAATACCTTATGATATACCGTAATATGCAGTGTATCATTGAAAATACCTTATAATATAACGTAATATGCAGTGTATCATTGAAAATACCTTATAATATATCGTAATTTGTAGTGTATCATTGAAAATACCTTATAATATAACGTAATATGCAGTGTATCATTGAAAATTCCTTATAATATAACGTAATATGCAGTGTATCATTGAAAATACCTTATAATATATCGTAATTTGTAGTGTATCAATGAAAATACCTTCTCATATAACGTAATATGCAGTGTATCATTGAAAATACCTTATAATATATAGTAGTTTATCATTGAAAATACCTTATAATATAACTTAATATGCAGTGTATCATTGAATATACCTTATGATATAACGTAATTTGTAGTGTATCATTGAAAATACCTTATAATATAACTTAATATGCAGTGTATCATTGAATATACCTTATGATATAACGTAATTTGTAGTGTATCATTGAAAATACCTTATAATATAACGTAATATGCAGTGTATCATTGAAAATACCTTATAATATATCGTAATTTGTAGTGTATCAATGAAAATACCTTCTCGTATAACGTAATATGCAGTGTATCATTGAAAATACCTTATAATATATCGTTATTTGTAGTGTATCTTTGAAAATACCTTATAATATAACGTAATATGCAGTGTATCATTGAAAATACCTTATAATATATTGCAGTTTATCATTGAAAATACCTTTTAATATAACTTAATATGCAGTGTATCATTGAAAATACCTTATGATATAACGTAATATGCAGTGTATCATTGAAAATACCTTAGAATATATGGTAATTCTAGTCTATCAATGAAAATACCTTATAATATAACGTAATATGCAGTGTATCATTGAAAATACCTTATAATATATCGTAATTTGTAGTGTATCATTGAAAATACCTTATAATATAACGTAATATGCAGTGTATCATTGAAAATACCTTATAATATATAGCAGTTTATCATTGAAAATACCTTATAATATAACTTAATATGCAGTGTATCATTGAAAATACCTTATAGTATAACGTAATATGCAGTGCATCATTGAAAATACCTTATAATATAACGTAATATGCAGTGTATCATTGAAAATACCTTATAATATAACGTAATATGCAGTGTATCATTGAAAATACCTTATAATATATCGTAATTTGTAGTGTATCAATGAAAATACCTTCTCATATAACGTAATATGCAGTGTATCATTGAAAATACCTTATAATATATCGTTATTTGTAGTGTATCATTGAAATTACCTTATAATATAACGTAATATGCAGTGTATCATTGAAAATACCTTATAATATAACGTAATATGCAGTGTATCATTGAAAATACCTTCCCATATAACGTAATATGCAGTGTATCATTGAAAATACCTTATAATATATCGTAATTTGTAGTGTATCAATGAAAATACCTTCTCGTATAACGTAATATGCAGTGTATCATTGAAAATACCTTATAATATATCGTTATTTGTAGTGTATCTTTGAAAATACCTTATAATATAACGTAATATGCAGTGTATCATTGAAAATACCTTATAATATATAGTAGTTTATCATTGAAAATACCTTATAATATAACTTAATATGCAGTGTATCATTGAATATACCTTATGATATAACGTAATTTGTAGTGGATCATTGAAAATACCTTATTATATATAGCAGTTTATCATTGAAAATACCTTATAGTATAACGTAATATGCAGTGTATCATTGAAAATACCTTGTAATATAACGTAATATGCAGTGTATCATTGGAACTACCTTATAATATAACGTAATATGCAGTGTATCATTGAAAATACCTTATAATATATTGCAGTTTATCATTGAAAATACCTTTTAATATAACTTAATATGCAGTGTATCATTGAAAATACCTTATGATATAACGTAATATGCAGTGTATCATTGAAAATACCTTAGAATATATGGTAATTCTAGTCTATCAATGAAAATACCTTATAATATAACGTAATATGCAGTGTATCATTGAAAATACCTTATAATATAACTTAATATGCAGTGTATCATTGAAAATACCTTATAGTATAACGTAATATGCAGTGCATCATTGAAAATACCTTATAATATATCGTTATTTGTAGTGTATCTTTGAAAATACCTTATAATATAACGTAATATGCAGTGTATCATTGAAAATACCTTATAATATATAGTAGTTTATCATTGAAAATACCTTATAATATAACTTAATATGCAGTGTATCATTGAAAATACCTTATAGTATAACGTAATATGCAGTGCATCATTGAAAATACCTTATAGTATAACGTAATATGCAGTGCATCATTGAAAATACCTTATAATATAACGTAATATGCAGTGTATCATTGAAAATACCTTATAATATAACGTAATATGCAGTGTATCATTGAAAATACCTTATAATATATCGTAATTTGTAGTGTATCAATGAAAATACCTTCTCATATAACGTAATATGCAGTGTATCATTGAAAATACCTTATGATATACCGTAATATGCAGTGTATCATTGAAAATACCTTATAATATAACGTAATATGCAGTGTATCATTGAAAATACCTTATAATATATCGTAATTTGTAGTGTATCATTGAAAATACCTTATAATATAACGTAATATGCAGTGTATCATTGAAAATTCCTTATAATATAACGTAATATGCAGTGTATCATTGAAAATACCTTATAATATATCGTAATTTGTAGTGTATCAATGAAAATACCTTCTCATATAACGTAATATGCAGTGTATCATTGAAAATACCTTATAATATATAGTAGTTTATCATTGAAAATACCTTATAATATAACTTAATATGCAGTGTATCATTGAATATACCTTATGATATAACGTAATTTGTAGTGTATCATTGAAAATACCTTATAATATAACTTAATATGCAGTGTATCATTGAATATACCTTATGATATAACGTAATTTGTAGTGTATCATTGAAAATACCTTATAATATAACGTAATATGCAGTGTATCATTGAAAATACCTTATAATATATCGTAATTTGTAGTGTATCAATGAAAATACCTTCTCGTATAACGTAATATGCAGTGTATCATTGAAAATACCTTATAATATATCGTAATTTGTAGTGTATCTTTGAAAATACCTTATAATATAACGTAATATGCAGTGTATCATTGAAAATACCTTATAATATATTGCAGTTTATCATTGAAAATACCTTTTAATATAACTTAATATGCAGTGTATCATTGAAAATACCTTATGATATAACGTAATATGCAGTGTATCATTGAAAATACCTTAGAATATATGGTAATTCTAAGTCTATCAATGAAAATACCTTATAATATAACGTAATATGCAGTGTATCATTGAAAATACCTTATAATATAGTCGTCTAATTTGTAGTGTATCATTGAAAATACCTTATAATATAACGTAATATGCAGTGTATCATTGAAAATACCTTATAATATATAGCAGTTTATCATTGAAAATACCTTATAATATAACTTAATATGCAGTGTATCATTGAAAATACCTTATAATATAACGTAATAGTGCAGTGCATCATTGAAAATACCTTATAATATAACGTAATATGCAGTGTATCATTGAAAATACCTTATAATATAACGTAATATGCAGTGTATCATTGAAAATACCTTATAATATATCGTAATTTGTAGTGTATCAATGAAAATACCTTCTCATATAACGTAATATGCAGTGTATCATTGAAAATACCTTATAATATATCGTTATTTGTAGTGTATCATTGAAATTACCTTATAATATAACGTAATATGCAGTGTATCAGTGAAAATACCTTATAATATAACGTAATATGCAGTGTATCATTGAAAATACCTTCCCATATAACTTAATATGCAGTGTATCATTGAATATACCTTATAATATAACGTAATATGCAGTGTATCATTGAAAATACCTTATCATATAACTTAATATGCAGTGTATTATTGAAAATACCTTATAATATATCGTAATTTGTAGTGTATCATTGAAAATACCTTAGAATATATGGTAATTCTAGTCTATCAATGAAAAATACCTTATAATATAACGTAATATGCAGTGTATCATTGAAAATACCTTATAATATATCGTAACTTGTAGTGTATCATTGAAAATACCTTATAATATAACGTAATATGCAGTGTATCATTGAAAATACCTTATAATATAACGTAATATGCAGTGTATCATTGAAAATACCTTCCCATATAACTTAATATGCAGTGTATCATTGAATATACCTTATGATATAACGTAATTTGTAGTGTATCATTGAAAATACCTTATAATATATAGTAGTTTATCATTGAAAATACCTTATAGTATAACGTAATATGCAGTGTATCATTGAAAATACCTTATAATATATCGTTATTTGTAGTGTATCTTTGAAAATACCTAATAATATAACGTAATATGCAGTGTATCATTGAAAATACCTTATAATATATCGTAATTTGTAGTGTATCATTGAAAATACCTTATAATATAACGTAAATGCAGTGTATCATTGAAAATACCTTATAATATAACGTAATATGCAGTGTATCATTGAAAATACCTTATAATATAACGTAATATGCAGTGTATCATTGAAAATACCTGTCCCATATAACTTAATATGCAGTGTAATCATTGAATATACCTTATGATATAACGTAATTTGTAGTGTATCATTGAAAATACCTTATAATATATAGTAGTTTACAATTGAAAATACCTTATAATATAACTTAATATGCAGTGTATCATTGAAAATACCTTATAGTATAACGTAATATGCAGTGCATCATTGAAAATACCTTATAATATAACGTAATATGCAGTGTATCATTGAAAATACCTTATAATATATAGTAGTTTATCATTGAAAATACCTTATAGTATAACGTAATATGCAGTGTATCATTGAAAAATACCTTATGAATATATCGTTATTTGTAGTGTATCTTTGAAAATACCTGTATAATATAACGTAATATGCAGTGTATCATTGAAAATACCTTATAATATATCGTAATTTGTAGTGTATCATTGAAAATACCTTATAATATAACGTAATATGCAGTGTATCATTGAAAATACCTTATAATATAACGTAATATGCAGTGTATCATTGAAAATACCTTATAATATAACGTAATATGCAGTGTATCATTGAAAATACCTTCCCATATAACTTAATATGGCAGTGTATATGATATAACGTAATTTGTAGTGTATCATTGAAAATACCTTATAATATATAGTAGTTTATCATTGAAAATACCTTATAATATAACTTAATATGCAGTGTATCATTGAAAATACCTTATAGTATAACGTAATATGCAGTGCATCATTGAAAATACCTTATAATATAACGTAATATGCAGTGTATCATTGAAAATACCTTATCATATAACGTAATATGCAGTGTATCATTGAAAATACCTTATAATATAACGTAATATGCAGTGTATCATTGAAAATACCTTATAATATAACGTAATTTGTAGTGTATCAATGAAAATCCTTCTCATATAACGTAATATGCAGTGTATCATTGAAAATACCTTATAATATATCGTTATTATGTAGTGTATCATTGAAATTACCTTATAATATAACGTAATAAGCAGTGTATCATTGAAAATACCTTATAATATAACGTAAGAGCAGTGTATCATTGAAAATACCTTCCCATATAACTTAATATGCAGTGTATCATTGAATATACCTTATGATATAACGTAATTTGTAGTGTATCATTGAAAATACCTTATAATATATAGTAGTTTATCATTGAAAATACCTTATAGTATAACGTAATATGCAGTGTATCATTGAAAATACCTTATAATATATCGTTATTTGTAGTGTATCTTTGAAAATACCTTATAATATAACGTAATATGCAGTGTATCATTGAAAATACCTTATAATATATAGTAGTTTATCATTGAAAATACCTTCTCATATAACGTAATATGCAGTGTATCATTGAAAATACCTTATAATATATCGTTATTTGTAGTGTATCATTGAAATTACCTTATAATATAACGTAATATGCAGTGTATCATTGAAAATACCTTATAATATAACGTAATATGCAGTGTATCATTGAAAATACCTTCCCATATAACTTAATATGCAGTGTATCATTGAATATACCTTATAATATAACGTAATTTGTAGTGTATCATTGAAAATACCTTATAATATATAGTAGTTTATCATTGAAAATACCTTATAGTATAACGTAATATGCAGTGTATCATTGAAAATACCTTCCCATATAACTTAATATGCAGTGTATCATTGAATATACCTTATGATATAACGTAATTTGTAGTGTATCATTGAAAATACCTTATAATATATAGTAGTTTATCATTGAAAATACCTTATAATATAACTTAATATGCAGTGTATCATTGAAAATACCATTATAGTATAACGTAATATGCAGTGCATCATTGAAAATACCTTATAATATAACGTAATATGCAGTGTATCATTGAAAATACCTTATCATATAACGTAATATGCAGTGTATCATTGAAAATACCTTATAATATATCGTAATTTGTAGTGTATCAATGAAAATACCTTCTCATATAACGTAATATGCAGTGTATCATTGAAAATACCTTATAATTTATCGTTATTTGTAGTGTATCTTTGAAAATACCTTATAATATAACGTAATATGCACTGTATCATTGAAAATACCTTATAATATATAGTAGTTTATCATTGAAAAATACCTTATAATATAACTTAATATGCAGTGTATCATTGCATATTACGTTATAGTATAACGTAATATGCAGTGCATCATTGAAAATACCTTATAATATAACGTAATATGCAGTGTATCATTGAAAATACCTTATAATATAACGTAATATGCAGTGTATCATTGAAAATACCTTATAATATATCGTAATTTGTAGTGTATCAATGAAAATACCTTCTCATATAACGTAATATGCAGTGTATCATTGAAAATACCTTATAATATAACGTAATATGCAGTGTATCATTGAAAATACCTTATGATATAACGTAATATGCAGTGTATCATTGAAAATACCTTAGAATATATGGTTATTCTAGTCTATCAATGAAAATACCTTATAATATAACGTAATATGCAGTGTATCATTGAAAATACCTTATAATATATCGTAATTTGTAGTGTATCATTGAAAATACCTTATAATATAACGTAATATGCAGTGTATCATTGAAAATACCTTATAATATAACGTAATATGCAGTGTATCATTGAAAATACCTTATAATATAACGTAATATGCAGTGTATCATTGAAAATACCTTCCCATATAACTTAATATGCAGTGTATCATTGAATATACCTTATGATATAACGTAATTTGTAGTGTATCATTGAAAATACCTTATAATATATCGTAATTTGTAGTGTATCTTTGAAAATACCTTATAATATAACGTAATATGCACTGTGTCATTGAAAATACCTTATAATATATAGTAGTTTATCATTGAAAATACCTTATAATATAACTTAATATGCAGTGTATCATTGAAAATACCTTATAGTATAACGTAATATGCAGTGCATCATTGAAAATACCTTATAATATAAACGTAATATGCAGTGTATCATTGAAAATACCTTATAATATATCGTTATTTGTAGTGTATCATTGAAATTACCTTTTAATATAACGTAATATGCAGTGTATCATTGAAAATACCTTATAATATAACGTAATATGCAGTGTATCATTGAAAATACCTTCCCATATAACTTAATATGCAGTGTATCATTGAATATACCTTATGATATAACGTAATTTGTAGTGTATCATTGAAAATACCTTATAATATATAGTAGTTTATCATTGAAAATACCTTATAGTATAACGTAATATGCAGTGTATCATGAAAATACCTTATAATATATCGTTATTTGTAGTGTATCTTTGAAAATACCTTATAATATAACGTAATATGCAGTGTATCATTGAAAATACCTTATAATATATCGTAATTTGTAGTGTATCATGAAAATACCTTATAATATAACGTAATATGCAGTGTATCATTGAAAATACCTTATAATATAACGTAATATGCAGTGTATCATTGAAAATACCTTATAATATAACGTAATATGCAGTGTATCATTGAAAATACCTTCCCATATAACTTAATATGCCAGTGTATCATTGAATATACCTTATGATATAACGTAATTTGTAGTGTATCATGAAAATACTTATAATATTATAGTAGTTTATCATTGAAAATACCTTATAATATAACTTAATATGCAGTGTATCATTGAAAATACCTTATAGTATAACGTAATATGCAGTGCATCATTGAAAATACCTTATAATATAACGTAATATGCAGTGTATCATTGAAAATACCTTATCATATAACGTAATATGCAGTGTATCATTGAAAATACCTTATAATAAAACGTAATATGCAGTGTATCATTGAAAATACCTTATAATATAACGTAATTTGTAGTGTATCAATGAAAATACCTTCTCATATAACGTAATATGCAGTGTATCATTGAAAATACCTTATAATATATCGTTATTTTTTAGTGTATCATTGAAATTACCTTATAATATAACGTAATATGCAGTGTATCATTGAAAATACCTTATAATATAACGTAATATGCAGTGTATCATTGAAAATACCTTATAATATAACGTAATTTGTAGTGTATCAATGAAAATACCTTCTCATATAACGTAATATGCAGTGTATCATTGAAAATACCTTATAATATATCGTTATTTGTAGTGTATCATTGAAATTACCTTATAATATAACGTAATATGCAGTGTATCATTGAAAATACCTTATAATATAACGTAATATGCAGTGTATCATTGAAAATACCTTCCCATATAACTTAATATGCAGTGTATCATTGAATATACCTTATGATATAACGTAATTTGTAGTGTATCATTGAAAATACCTTATAATATATATAGTAGTTTATCATTGAAAATACCTTATAGTATAACGTAATATGCAGTGTATCATTGAAAATACCTTATAATATATCGTTATTTGTAGTGTATCTTTGAAAATACCTTATAATATAACGTAATATGCAGTGTATCATTGAAAATACCTTATAATATATAGTAGTTTATCATTGAAAATACCTTCTCATATAACGTAATATGCAGTGTATCATTGAAAATACCTTATAATATATCGTTATTTGTAGTGTATCATTGAAAATACCTTATTATATATAGCAGTTTATCATTGAAAATACCTTATAGTATAACGTAATATGCAGTGTATCATTGAAAATACCTTCCCATATAACTTAATATGCAGTGTATCATTGAATATACCTTATGATATAACGTAATTTGTAGTGTATCATTGAAAATACCTTATAATATATAGTAGTTTATCATTGAAAATACCTTATAGTATAACGTAATATGCAGTGTATCATTGAAATACCTTCCCATATAACTTAATATGCAGTGTATCATTGAATATACCTTATGATATAACGTAATTTGTAGTGTATCATTGAAAATACCTTATAATATATAGTAGTTTTATCATTGAAAATACCTTATAATATAACTTAATATGCAGTGTATCATTGAAAATACCTTATAGTATAACGTAATATGCAGTGCATCATTGAAAATACCTTATAATATAACGTAATATGCAGTGTATCATTGAAAATACCTTATCATATAACGTAATATGCAGTGTATCATTGAAAAATACCTTATACTATAACGTAATTTGTAGTGTATCATTGAAAATACCTTCTCATATAACGTAATATGCAGTGTATCATTGAAAATACCTTATAATATATCGTTATTTGTAGTGTATCATTGAAATTACCTTATAATATAACGTAATATGCAGTGTATCATTGAAAATACCTTATAATATAACGTAATATGCAGTGTATCATTGAAAATACCTTCCCATATAACTTAATATGCAGTGTATCATTGAATATACCTTATGATATAACGTAATTTGTAGTGTATCATTGAAAATACCTTATAATATATAGTAGTTTATCATTGAAAATACCTTATAGTATAACGTAATATGCAGTGTATCATTGAATAACCTTATAATATATCGTTATTTGTAGTGTATCTTTGAAAATACCTTATAATATAACGTAATATGCAGTGTATCATTGAAAATACCTTATAATATATAGTAGTTTATCATTGAAAATACCTTCTCATATAACGTAATATGCAGTGTATCATTGAAAATACCTTATAATATATCGTTATTTGTAGTGTATCTTTGAAAATACCTTATAATATAACGTAATATGCAGTGTATCATTGAAAATACCTTATAATATAACGTAATATGCAGTGTATCATTGAAAATACCTTCCCATATAACTTAATATGCAGTGTATCATTGAATATACCTTATGATATAACGTAATTTGTAGTGTATCATTGAAAATACCTTATAATATATAGTAGTTTATCATTGAAAATACCTTATAGTATAACGTAATATGCAGTGTATCATTGAAAATACCTTCCCATATAACTTAATATGCAGTGTATCATTGAATATACCTTATGATATAACGTAATTTGTAGTGTATCATTGAAAATACCTTATAATATATAGTAGTTTATCATTGAAAATACCTTATAATATAACTTAATATGCAGTGTATCATTGAAAATACCTTATAGTATAACGTAATATGCAGTGCATCATTGAAAATACCTTATAATATAACGTAATATGCAGTGTATCATTGAAAATACCTTATCATATAACGTGATATGCAGTGTATCATTGAAAATACCTTATAATATATCGTAATTTGTAGTGTATCAATGAAAATACCTTCTCATATAACGTAATATGCAGTGTATCATTGAAAATACCTTATGATATACCGTAATATGCAGTGTATCATTGAAAATACCTTATAATATAACGTAATTTGTAGTGTATCAATGAAAATACCTTCTCATATAACGTAATATGCAGTGTATCATTGAAAATACCTTATAATTTATCGTTATTTGTAGTGTATCTTTGAAAACACCTTATAATATAACGTAATATGCACTGTATCATTGAAAATACCTTATAATATATAGTAGTTTATCATTGAAAATACCTTATAATATAACTTAATATGCAGTGTATCATTGAAAATACCTTATAGTATAACGTAATATGCAGTGCATCATTGAAAATACCTTATAATATAACGTAATATGCAGTGTATCATTGAAAATACCTTATAATATAACGTAATATGCAGTGTATCATTGAAAATACCTTATAATATATCGTAATTTGTAGTGTATCAATGAAAATACCTTCTCATATAACGTAATATGCAGTGTATCATTGAAAATACCTTATAATATAACGTAATATGCAGTGTATCATTGAAAATACCTTATGATATAACGTAATATGCAGTGTATCATTGAAAATACCTTAGAATATATGGTTATTCTAGTCTAT
>CAKAJI010000660.1:44749-150431 GCA_916610255.1 Lasioglossum lativentre | reverse complement strand
ATGCAGTGTATCATTGAAAATACCTTGTAATATAACGTAATATGCAGTGTATCATTGAAAATACCTTATAATATAACGTAATATGCAGTGTATCATTGAAAATACCTTATAATATAACGTAATATGCAGTGTATCATTGAAAATACCTTACGATATAACGTAATATGCAGTGCATCATTGAAAATACCTTATATCATATCGTAATATGGAGTGTATCATTGAAAATACCTTGTAATATTACGTAATATGCAGTGTATCATTGAAAATACCTTATAATATAACGTAACATGCAGTGTATCATTGAAAATACCTTACAATATAACGTAATATGCAGTGTATCATTGAAAATACCTTATAATGTAGCGTAATATGCAGTATATCATTGAAAATACCTTATAATATAGCGTAATATGCAGTGTATCATCGAAAATACCTTATAATATAACGTAATATGCAGTGTATCATTGAAAATACCTTACAATATAACGTAATATGCAGTGTATCATTGAAAATACCTTGTAATATAACGTAATATGCAGTATATCATTGAAAATACCTTATAATATAACGTAATATGCAGTGTATCATTGGAAATACCTTATAATATAGCGTAATATGCAGTATATCATTGAAAATACCTTATAATATAGCGTAATATGCAGTGTATCATTGAAAATACCTTATAATATAACGTAATATGTAGTGTATCATTGAAAATACCTTCTAATATATCGTAGTTTATCATTGAAAATACCTTATAATATAACGTAATATGCAGTGTATCATTGAAAATACCTTATAATATAGCGTAATATGCAGTATATCATTGAAAATACCTTACAATATAACGTAATATGCAGTGTATCATTGAAAATACCTTGTAATATAACGTAATATGAAGTGTATCATTGAAAATACCTTATAATATAACGTAAAATGCAGTGTATCATTGAAAATACCTTATAATGTAGCGTAATATGCAGTATATCATTGAAAATACCTTATAATATAGCGTAATATGCAGTGTATCATTGAAAATACCTTATAATATAACGTAATATGCAGTGTATCATTGAAAATACCTTATAATATAACGTAATATGCAGTGTATCATTGAAAATACCTTATAATATAGCGTAATATGCAGTATATCATTGAAAATACCTTATAATATAACGTAACAAGCAGTGTATCATTGAAAATACCTTATAATATAACGTAATATGCAGTGTATCATTGAAAATACCTTATAATGTAGCGTAATGTGCAGTATATCTTTGAAAATACCTTATAATATAGCGTAATATGCAGTGTATCATTGAAAATACCTTATAATATAACGTAATATGCAGTGTATCATTGAAAATACCTTACAGTATAACGTAATATGCAGTGTATCATTGAAAATACCTTGTAATATAACGTAATATGCAGTGTATCATTGAAAATACCTTATAATATAACGTAATATGCAGTGTATCATTGAAAATACCTTATAATATAACGTAATATGCAGTGTATCATTGAAAATACCTTATAATGTAGCGTAATATGCAGTATATCATTGAAAATACCTTATAATATAGCGTAATATGCAGTGTATCATTGAAAAAACCTTATAATATAGCGTAATATGCAGTGTATCATTGAAAATACCTTCTAATATATCGTAGTTTATCATTGAAAATACCTTATAATATAACGTAATATGCAGTGTATCATTGAAAATACCTTACGATATAACGTAATATGCAGTGTATCATTGAAAATACCTTCTAATATATCGTAGTTTATCATTGAAAATACCTTATAATATAACGTAATATGCAGTGTATCATTGAAAATACCTTATAATATAGCGTAATATGCAGTATATCATTGAAAATACCTTACAATATAACGTAATATGCAGTGTATCATTGAAAATACCTTGTAATATAACGTAATATGAAGTGTATCATTGAAAATACCTTATAATATAACGTAATATGCAGTGTATCATTGAAAATACCTTATAATGTAGCGTAATATGCAGTATATCATTGAAAATACCTTATAATATAGCGTAATATGCAGTGTATCATTGAAAATACCTTATAATATAACGTAATATGCAGTGTATCATTGAAAATACCTTATAATATAACGTAATATGCAGTGTATCATTGAAAATACCTTATAATATAGCGTAATATGCAGTATATCATTGAAAATACCTTATAATATAACGTAACATGCAGTGTATCATTGAAAATACCTTATAATATAACGTAATATGCAATGTATCATTGAAAATACCTTATAATGTAGCGTAATGTGCAGTATATCTTTGAAAATACCTTATAATATAGCGTAATATGCAGTGTATCATTGAAAATACCTTATAATATAACGTAATATGCAGTGTATCATTGAAAATACCTTACAATATAACGTAATATGCAGTGTATCATTGAAAATACCTTGTAATATAACGTAATATGCAGTGTATCATTGAAAATACCTTATAATATAACGTAATATGCAGTGTATCATTGAAAATACCTTATAATATAACGTAATATGCAGTGTATCATTGAAAATACCTTATAATGTAGCGTAATATGCAGTATATCATTGAAAATACCTTATAATATAGCGTAATATGCAGTGTATCATTGAAAAAACCTTATAATATAGCGTAATATGCAGTATATCATTGAAAATACCTTATAATATAACGTAACATGCAGTGTATCATTGAAAATACCTTATAATATAACGTAATATGCAGTGTATCATTGAAAATACCTTACAATATAACGTAATATGCAGTGTATCATTGAAAATACCTTGTAATATAACGTAATATGAAGTGTATCATTGAAAATACCTTATAATATAGCGTAATATGCAGTGTATCATTAAAAAAACCTTATAATATAGCGTAATATGCAGTGTATCATTGAAAATACCTTCTAATATATCGTAGTTTATCATTGAAAATACCTTATAATATAACGTAATATGCAGTGTATCATTGAAAATACCTTACGATATAACGTAATATGCAGTGTATCATTGAAAATACCTTATAATGTAGCGTAATATGCAGTATATCATTGAAAATACCTTATAATATAGCGTAATATGCAGTGTATCATTGAAAATACCTTATAATATAACCGAATATGCAGTGTATCATTGAAAATACCTTACAATATAACGTAATATGCAGTGTATCATTGAAAATACCTTGTAATATAACGTAATATGCAGTATATCATTGAAAATACCTTATAATATAACGTAATATGCAGTGTATCATTGGAAATACCTTATAATATAGCGTAATATGCAGTATATCATTGAAAATACCTTATAATATAGCGTAATATGCAGTGTATCATTGAAAATACCTTATAATATAACGTAATATGTAGTGTATCATTGAAAATACCTTCTAATATATCGTAGTTTATCATTGAAAATACCTTATAATATAACGTAATATGCAGTGTATCATTGAAAATACCTTATAATATAGCGTAATATGCAGTATATCATTGAAAATACCTTACAATATAACGTAATATGCAGTGTATCATTGAAAATACCTTATAATATAACGTAATATGCAGTGTATCATTGAAAATACCTTATAATGTAGCGTAATATGCAGTATATCATTGAAAATACCTTATAATATAGCGTAATATGCAGTGTATCATTGAAAATACCTTATAATATAACGTAATATGCAGTGTATCATTGAAAATACCTTATAATATAACGTAATATGCAGTGTATCATTGAAAATACCTTATAATATAGCGTAATATGCAGTATATCATTGAAAATACCTTATAATATAACGTAACAAGCAGTGTATCATTGAAAATACCTTATAATATAACGTAATATGCAATGTATCATTGAAAATACCTTATAATGTAGCGTAATGTGCAGTATATCTTTGAAAATACCTTATAATATAGCGTAATATGCAGTGTATCATTGAAAATACCTTATAATATAACGTAATATGCAGTGTATCATTGAAAATACCTTACAATATAACGTAATATGCAGTGTATCATTGAAAATACCTTGTAATATAACGTAATATGCAGTGTATCATTGAAAATACCTTATAATATAACGTAATATGCAGTGTATCATTGAAAATACCTTATAATATAACGTAATATGCAGTGTATCATTGAAAATACCTTATAATGTAGCGTAATATGCAGTATATCATTGAAAATACCTTATAATATAGCGTAATATGCAGTGTATCATTGAAAAAACCTTATAATATAACGTAATATGCAGTGTATCATTGAAAATACCTTCTAATATATCGTAGTTTATCATTGAAAATACCTTATAATATAACGTAATATGCAGTGTATCATTGAAAATACCTTACGATATAACGTAATATGCAGTGTATCATTGAAAATACCTTATATCATATCGTAATATGCAGTGTATCATTGAAAATACCTTGTAATATTACGTAATATGCAGTGTATCATTGAAAATACCTTATAATATAACGTAACATGCAGTGTATCATTGAAAATACCTTATAATATAACGTAATATGTAGTGTATCATTGAAAATACCTTCTAATATATCGTAGTTTATCATTGAAAATACCTTATAATATAACGTAATATGCAGTGTATCATTGAAAATACCTTATAATATAGCGTAATATGCAGTGTATCATTGAAAATACCTTATAATGTAGCGTAATATGCAGCATATCATTGAAAATACGTTATAATATAGCGTAATATGCAGTGTATCATTGAAAATACCTTATAATATAACGTAATATGCAGTGTATCATTGAAAATACCTTACAATATAACGTAATATGCAGTGTATCATTGAAAATACCTTATAATATAACGTAATATGCAGTGTATCATTGAAAATACCTTACAATATAACGTAATATGCAGTGTATCATTGAAAATACCTTGTAATATAACGTAATATGCAGTGTATCATTGAAAATACCTTATAATATAACGTAATATGCAGTGTATCATTGAAAATACCTTATAATATAACGTAATATGCAGTGTATCATTGAAAATACCTTATAATGTAGCGTAATATGCAGTGTATCATTGAAAATACCTTATAATATAGCGTAATATGCAGTGTATCATTGAAAAAACCTTATAATATAACGTAATATGCAGTGTATCATTGAAAATACCTTCTAATATATCGTAGTTTATCATTGAAAATACCTTATAATATAACGTAATATGCAGTGTATCATTGAAAATACCTTACGATATAACGTAATATGCAGTGTATCATTGAAAATACCTTATAATGTAGCGTAATATGCAGCATATCATTGAAAATACGTTATAATATAGCATAATATGCAGTGTATCATTGAAAATACCTTATAATATAACGTAATATGCAGTGTATCATTGAAAATACCTTACAATATAACGTAATATGCAGTGTATCATTGAAAATACCTTGTAATATAACGTAATATGCAGTGTATCATTGAAAATACCTTATAATATAACGTAATATGCAGTGTATCATTGAAAATACCTTATAATATAGCGTAATATGCAGTATATCATTGAAAATACCTTATAATATAGCGTAATATGCAGTGTATCATTGAAAATACCTTATAATATAACGTAATATGCAGTGTATCATTGAAAATACCTTACAATATAACGTAATATGCAGTGTATCATTGAAAATACCTTGTAATATAACGTAATATGAAGTGTATCATTGAAAATACCTTATAATATAACGTAATATGCAGTGTATCATTGAAAATACCTTATAATATAACGTAATATGCAGTGTATCATTGAAAATACCTTACAATATAACGTAATATGCAGTGTATCATTGAAAATACCTTGTAATATAACGTAATATGCAGTGTATCATTGAAAATACCTTATAATATAACGTAATATGCAGTGTATCATTGAAAATACCTTATAATATAGCGTAATATGCAGTATATCATTGAAAATACCTTATAATATAGCGTAATATGCAGTGTATCATTGAAAATACCTTATATCATATCGTAATATGGAGTGTATCATTGAAAATACCTTGTAATATTACGTAATATGCAGTGTATCATTGAAAATACCTTATAATATAACGTAACATGCAGTGTATCATTGAAAATACCTTATAATATAACGTAATATGCAGTGTATCATTGAAAATACCTTATAATATAGCCTAATATGCAGTATATCATTGAAAATACCTTATAATATAGCGTAATATGCAGTGTATCATTGAAAATACCTTATAATATAACGTAATATGCAGTGTATCATTGAAAATACCTTGTAATATAACGTAATATGCAGTGTATCATTGAAAATACCTTATAATATAACGTAATATGCAGTGTATCATTGAAAATACCTTATAATATAACGTAATATGCAGTGTATCATTGAAAATACCTTATAATGTAGCGTAATATGCAGTATATCATTGAAAATACCTTATAATATAGCGTAATATGCAGTGTATCATTGAAAAAACCTTATAATATAGCGTAATATGCAGTGTATCATTGAAAATACCTTCTAATATATCGTAGTTTATCATTGAAAATACCTTATAATATAACGTAATATGCAGTGTATCATTGAAAATACCTTACGATATAACGTAATATGCAGTGTATCATTGAAAATACCTTATAATGTAGCGTAATATGCAGTATATCATTGAAAATACCTTATAATATAGCGTAATATGCAGTGTATCATTGAAAATACCTTATAATATAACGTAATATGCAGTGTATCATTGAAAATACCTTACAATATAACGTAATATGCAGTGTATCATTGAAAATACCTTGTAATATAACGTAATATGCAGTATATCATTGAAAATACCTTATAATATAACGTAATATGCAGTGTATCATTGGAAATACCTTATAATATAGCGTAATATGCAGTATATCATTGAAAATACCTTATAATATAGCGTAATATGCAGTGTATCATTGAAAATACCTTACAATATAACGTAATATGCAGTGTATCATTGAAAATACCTTGTAATATAACGTAATATGAAGTGTATCATTGAAAATACCTTATAATATAACGTAATATGCAGTGTATCATTGAAAATACCTTATAATGTAGCGTAATATGCAGTATATCATTGAAAATACCTTATAATATAGCGTAATATGCAGTGTATCATTGAAAATACCTTATAATATAACGTAACAAGCAGTGTATCATTGAAAATACCTTATAATATAACGTAATATGCAGTGTATCATTGAAAATACCTTATAATGTAGCGTAATGTGCAGTATATCTTTGAAAATACCTTATAATATAGCGTAATATGCAGTGTATCATTGAAAATACCTTATAATATAACGTAATATGCAGTGTATCATTGAAAATACCTTACAATATAACGTAATATGCAGTGTATCATTGAAAATACCTTGTAATATAACGTAATATGCAGTGTATCATTGAAAATACCTTATAATATAACGTAATATGCAGTGTATCATTGAAAATACCTTATAATATAACGTAATATGCAGTGTATCATTGAAAATAACTTATAATGTAGCGTAATATGCAGTATATCATTGAAAATACCTTATAATATAGCGTAATATGCAGTGTATCATTGAAAAAACCTTATAATATAGCGTAATATGCAGTGTATCATTGAAAATACCTTCTAATATATCGTAGTTTATCATTGAAAATACCTTATAATATAACGTAATATGCAGTGTATCATTGAAAATACCTTACGATATAACGTAATATGCAGTGTATCATTGAAAATACCTTATATCATATCGTAATATGCAGTGTATCATGGAAAATACCTTGTAATATTACGTAATATGCAGTGTATCATTGAAAATACCTTATAATATAACGTAACATGCAGTGTATCATTGAAAATACCTTATAATATAACGTAATATGTAGTGTATCATTGAAAATACCTTCTAATATATCGTAGTTTATCATTGAAAATACCTTATAATATAACGTAATATGCAGTGTATCATTGAAAATACCTTACGATATAACGTAATATGCAGTGTATCATTGAAAATACCTTATATCATATCGTAATATGCAGTGTATCATTGAAAATACCTTGTAATATTACGTAATATGCAGTGTATCATTGAAAATACCTTATAATATAACGTAACATGCAGTGTATCATTGAAAATACCTTATAATATAACGTAATATGTAGTGTATCATTGAAAATACCTTCTAATATATCGTAGTTTATCATTGAATATACCTTATAATATAACGTAATATGCAGTGTATCATTGAAAATACCTTATAATATAGCGTAATATGCAGTGTATCATTGAAAATACCTTATAATGTAGCGTAATATGCAGCATATCATTGAAAATACGTTATAATATAGCGTAATATGCAGTGTATCATTGAAAATACCTTATAATATAACGTAATATGCAGTGTATCATTGAAAATACCTTACAATATAACGTAATATGCAGTGTATCATTGAAAATACCTTGTAATATAACGTAATATGCAGTGTATCATTGAAAATACCTTATAATATAACGTAATATGCAGTGTATCATTGAAAATACCTTATAATATAGCGTAATATGCAGTATATCATTGAAAATACCTTATAATATAGCGTAATATGCAGTGTATCATTGAAAATACCTTATAATATAACGTAATATGCAGTGTATCATTGAAAATACCTTATAATGTAGCGTAATATGCAGTATATCATTGAAAATACCTTATAATATAGCGTAATATGCAGTGTATCATTGAAAATACCTTATAATATAACGTAATATGCAGTGTATCATTGAAAATACCTTACAATATAACGTAATATGCAGTGTATCATTGAAAATACCTTGTAATATAACGTAATATGCAGTGTATCACTGAAAATACCTTATAATATAACGTAATATGCAGTGTATCATTGAAAATACCTTATAATATAGCGTAATATGCAGTATATCATTGAAAATACCTTATAATATAGCGTAATATGCAGTGTATCATTGAAAATACCTTATAATAGAGCGTAATATGCAGTGTATCATTGAAAATACCTTATAATATAACGTAATATGCAGTGTATCATTGAAAATACATTATAATATAACGTAATATGCAGTGTATCATTGAAAATACCTTATAATATAACGTAATATGTAGTGTATCATTGAAAATACCTTATAATATAGTCTAATATGCAGTATATCATTGAAAATACCTTATAATATAGCGTAATATGCAGTGTATCATTGAAAATACCTTATAATATAACGTAATATGCAGTGTATCATTGAAAATACCTTATAATGTAGCGTAATGTGCAGTATATCTTTGAAAATACCTTATAATATAGCGTAATATGCAGTGTATCATTGAAAATACCTTATAATATAACGTAATATGCAGTGTATCATTGAAAATACCTTACAATATAACGTAATATGCAGTGTATCATTGAAAATACCTTGTAATATAACGTAATATGCAGTGTATCATTGAAAATACCTTATAATATAACGTAATATGCAGTGTATCATTGAAACTACATTATAATATAACGTAATATGCAGTGTATCATTGAAAATACCTTATAATGTAGCGTAATATGCAGTATATCATTGAAAATACCTTATAATATAGCGTAATATGCAGTGTATCATTGAAAAAACCTTATAATATAGCGTAATATGCAGTGTATCATTGAAAATACCTTATAATATATCGTAATATGCAGTGTATCATTGAAAATACCTTATAATATAGCGTAATATGCAGTATATCATTGAAAATACCTTATAACATATCCTAATATGCAGTGTATCATTGAAAATACCTTATAATATAACGTAATATGCAGTGTATCATTGAAAATACATTATAATATAACGTAATATGCAGTGTATCATTGAAAATACCTTATAATATAACGTAATATGTAGTGTATCATTGAAAATACCTTATAATATAGCCTAATATGCAGTATATCATTGAAAATACCTCATAATATAGCGTAATATGCAGTGTATCATTGAAAATACCTTATAATATAACGTAATATGCAGTGTATCATTGAAAATACCTTATAATGTAGCGTAATGTGCAGTATATCTTTGAAAATACCTTATAATATAACGTAATATGCAGTGTATCATTGAAAATACATTATAATATAACGTAATATGCAGTGTATCATTGAAAATACCTTACAATATAACGTAATATGCAGTGTATCATTGAAAATACCTTGTAATATAACGTAATATGCAGTGTATCATTGAAAATACCTTATAATATAACGTAATATGCAGTGTATCATTGAAAATACCTTATAATATAACGTAATATGCAGTGTATCATTGAAAATACCTTATAATGTAGCGTAATATGCAGTATATCATTGAAAATACCTTATAATATAGCGTAATATGCAGTGTATCATTGAAAAAACCTTATAATATAGCGTAATATGCAGTGTATCATTGAAAATACCTTCTAATATATCGTAGTTTATCATTGAAAATACCTTATAATATAACGTAATATGCAGTGTATCATTGAAAATACCTTACGATATAACGTAATATGCAGTGTATCATTGAAAATACCTTATAATGTAGCGTAATATGCAGTATATCATTGAAAATACCTTATAATATAGCGTAATATGCAGTGTATCATTGAAAATACCTTATAATATAACGTAATATGCAGTGTATCATTGAAAATACCTTACAATATAACGTAATATGCAGTGTATCATTGAAAATACCTTGTAATATAACGTAATATGCAGTATATCATTGAAAATACCTTATAATATAACGTAATATGCAGTGTATCATTGGAAATACCTTATAATATAGCGTAATATGCAGTATATCATTGAAAATACCTTATAATATAGCGTAATATGCAGTGTATCATTGAAAATACCTTACAATATAACGTAATATGCAGTGTATCATTGAAAATACCTTGTAATATAACGTAATATGAAGTGTATCATTGAAAATACCTTATAATATAACGTAATATGCAGTGTATCATTGAAAATACCTTATAATGTAGCGTAATATGCAGTATATCATTGAAAATACCTTATAATATAGCGTAATATGCAGTGTATCATTGAAAATACCTTATAATATAACGTAATATGCAGTGTATCATTGAAAATACCTTATAATATAACGTAATATGCAGTGTATCATTGAAAATACCTTATAATATAGCGTAATATGCAGTATATCATTGAAAATACCTTATAATATAACGTAACAAGCAGTGTATCATTGAAAATACCTTATAATATAACGTAATATGCAGTGTATCATTGAAAATACCTTACGATATAACGTAATATCCAGTGTATCATTGAAAATACCTTATATCATATCGTAATATGCAGTGTATCATTGAAAATACCTTGTAATATAACGTAATATGCAGTGTATCATTGAAAATACCTTATAACATAACGTAATATGCAGTGTATCATTGAAAATACCTTATAACATAACGTAATATGCAGTGTATCATTGAAAATACCTTATAATATAGCGTAATATGCAGTATATCATTGAAAATACCTTATAATATAACGTAATATGCAGTGTATCATTGAAAATACCTTCTAATATATCGTAGTTTATCATTGAAAATACCTTGTAATATAACGTAATATGCAGTGTATCATTGAAAATACCTTATAATATAACGTAATATGCAGTGTGTCATAGAAAATACCTTATAATATAACGTAATATACAGTGTATCATTGAAAATACCTTACAATATAGCGTAACATGCAGTGTATCATTGAAAATACCTTATAATATAGCGTAATATCCAGTGTATCATTGAAAATACCTTATAATATAACGTAATATGCAGTGTATCATTGAAAATACATTATAATATAGCGTAATATGCAGTGTATCATTGAAAATACTTTATATCATAACGTAATATGCAGTGTATCATTGAAAGTACCTTATAATATATCGTAATATGCAGTGTATCATTGAAAATACCTTATAATATAACGTAATATGCAGTGTATCATTGAAAATACCTTATAATATAACGTAATATGCAGTGTATCATTGAAAATACCTTCTAATATATCGTAGTTTAACATTGAAAATACCTTATAATATAACGTAATATGCAGTGTATCATTGAAAATACCTTATAATATAAAGTAATATGCAGTGTGTCATAGAAAATACCTTATAATATAACGTAATATACAGTGTATCATTGAAAATACCTTACAATATAGCGTAACATGCAGTGTATCATTGAAAATACCTTATAATATAGCGTAATATCCAGTGTATCATTGAAAATACCTTATATCATATCGTAATATGCAGTGTATCATTGAAAATACCTTGTAATATAACGTAATATGCAGTGTATCATTGAAAATACCTTATAATATAACGTAATATGCAGTGTATCATTGAAAATGCCTTCTAATATATCGTAGTTTATCATTGAAAATACCTTATAATATAACGTAATATGCAGTGTATCATTGAAAATACCTTATAACATAACGTAATATGCAGTGTATCATTGAAAATACCTTATAATATAGCGTAATATGCAGTATATCATTGAAAATGCCTTCCAATATATCGTAGTTTATCATTGAAAATACCTTATAATATAACGTAATATGCAGTGTATCATTGAAAATACCTTATAATATAGCGTAATATGCAGTGTATCATTGAAAATACCTTATAATATAACGTAATATGCAATGTATGATTGAAAATACCTTCTAATATATCGTAGTTTATCATTGAAAATACCTTATAATATAACGTAATATGCAGTGTATCATTGAAAATACCTTATAATATAACGTAATATGCAGTGTGTCATAGAAAATACCCTATAATATAACGTAATATACAGTGTATCATTGAAAATACCTTACAATATAGCGTAACATGCAGTGTATCATTGAAAATACCTTATAATATAGCGTAATATCCAGTGTATCATTGAAAATACCTTATAATATAACGTAATATGCAGTGTATCATTGAAAATGTTTTATAATATATCGTAATTTGTAGTGTATCTTTGAAAATACCTTATAATATAACGAAATGTGCAGTGTATCGTTGAAAATACCTTATAATATAACGTAATATGCAGTGTATCATTGAAAATACCTTATAATATAACGTAATATGCAGTGTATCATTGAAAATACCATGTAATATAACGTAATATACAGTGTATCATTGAAAATACCTTATAATATAACGTAATATGCAGTGTATCAATGAAAATACCTTATAATATAACGTAATATGCAGTGTATCATTGAAAATACCTTATAATATATCGTAATATACAGTGTATCATTGAAAATACCTTATAATATAACGTAATATGCAGTGTATCATTGAAAATACCTTATAATATAACGTAATATGCAGTGTATCATTGAAAATACATTATAATATAACGTAATATGCAATGTATCATTGAAAATACCTTACGATATAACGTAATATGCAGTGTATCATTGAAAATACCTTATATGATATCGTAATATGCAGTGTATCATTGAAAATACCTTGTAATATAACGTAATATGCAGTGTATCATTGATAATACCTTATAATATAGCGTAATATGCAGTGTATCATTGAAAATACCTTATCATATAACGTAATATGCAGTGTATCATTGAAAATACCTTACAATATAACGTAATATGCAGTATATCATTGAAAATACCTTATAATATAGCGTAATATGCAGTGCATCATTGAAAATACCTTATAACATAACGTAATATGTAGTGTATCATTGAAAATACCTTCTAATATATCGTAGTTTATCATTGAAAATACCTTCTAATATAACGTAATATGCAGTGTATCATTGAAAATACCTTATAACATAACGTAATATGCAGTGTATCATTGAAAATACCATGTAATATAACGTAATATGCAGTGTATCATTGAAAATACCTTATAAGATATCGTAATTTGTAGTGTATCTTTGAAAATACCTTACGATATAACGTAATATGCAGTGTATCATTGAAAATACCTTCTAATATAACGTAATATGCAGTGTATCATTGAAAATGCCTTCTAATATATCGTAGTTTATCATTGAAAATACCTTATAATATAACGTAATATGCAGTGTATCATTGAAAATACCTTACAATATAACGTAATATGCAGTGTATCATTGAAAATACCTTATAATATAACGTAATATGCAGTGTATCATTGAAAATACCTTACGATATAACGTAATATGCAGTGTATCATTGAAAATACTTTATATCATAACGTAATATGCAGTGTATCATTGAAAGTACCTTATTATATAGCGTAATATGCAGTGTATCATTGAAAATACCTTATAATATAGCGTAATATGCAGTGTATCATTGAAAATACCTTATAATATAACGTAATATGCAGTGTATCATTGAAAATACCTTACAATATAACGTAATATGCAGTGTATCATTGAAAATACCTTATAATATAACGTAATATGCAGTGTATCATTGAAAATACATTATAATATAACGTAATATGCAGTGTATCATTGAAAATACATTATAATATAACGTAATATGCAGTGTATCATTGAAAATACCTTCTAATATAACGTAATATGCAGTGTATCATTGAAAATGCCTTCTAATATATCGTAGTTTATCATTGAAAATACCTTATAATATAACGTAATATGCAGTGTATCATTGAAAATACCTTATAACATAACGTAATATGCAGTGTATCATTGAAAATACCTTATAATATAGCGTAATATGCAGTGTATCATTGAAAATACCTTATAATATAACGTAATATGCAGTGTATCATTGAAAATACCTTATAATATAACGTAACATGCAGTGTATCATTGAAAATACCTTATAATATAACGTAATATGCAGTGTATCATTGAAAATACCTTATAATATAGCGTAATATGCAGTATATCATTGAAAATACCTTATAATATAGCGTAATATGCAGTGTGTCATTGAAAATACCTTATCATATAACGTAATATGCAGTGTATCATTGAAAATACCTTATAATATAACGTAATATGCAGTATATCATTGAAAATACCTTATAATATAGCGTAATATGCAGTGCATCATTGAAAATACCTTATAACATAACGTAATATGTAGTGTATCATTGAAAATACCTTCTAATATATCGTAGTTTATCATTGAAAATACCTTCTAATATAACGTAATATGCAGTGTATCATTGAAAATGCCTTCTAATATATCGTAGTTTATCATTGAAAATACCTTATAATATAACGTAATATGCAGTGTATCATTGAAAATACCTTATAACATAACGTAATATGCAGTGTATCATTGAAAATACCATGTAATATAACGTAATATGCAGTGTATCATTGAAAATACCTTATAAGATATCGTAATTTGTAGTGTATCTTTGAAAATACCTTATGATATAACGTAATATGCAGTGTATCATTGAAAATACCTTATATCATATCGTAATATGCAGTGTATCATTGAAAATACCTTGTAATATAACGTAATATGCAGTGTATCATTGAAAATACCTTATAATATAACGTAACATGCAGTGTATCATTGAAAATACCATGTAATATAACGTGATATGCAGTGTATCATTGAAAATACCTTATAAGATATCGTAATTTGTAGTGTATCTTTGAAAATACCTTACGATATAACGTAATATGCAGTGTATCATTGAAAATACCTTCTAATATAACGTAATATGCAGTGTATCATTGAAAATGCCTTCTAATATATCGTAGTTTATCATTGAAAATACCTTATAATATAACGTAATATGCAGTGTATCATTGAATATACCTTATAATATAGCGTAATATGCAGTATATCATTGAAAATACCTTATAATATAGCGTAATATGCAGTATATCATTGAAAATACCTTATAATATAGCGGAATATGCAGTGTATCATTGAAAATACCTTTTAATATAACGTAAAATGCAGTGTATCATTGAAAATACCTTATATTATAACGTAATATGCAGTGTATCATTGAAAATACCTTATAATATAACGTAATATGCAGTGTATCATTGAAAATACCTTATAATATGGCGTAATATGCAGTGTATCATTGAAAATACCTTATAATATAACGTAATATGCAGTGTATCATTGAAAATACCTTACAATATAACGTAATATGCAGTGTATCATTGAAAATACCTTATAATATAACGTAATATGCAGTGTATCATTGAAAATACCTTACGATATAACGTAATATGCAGTGTATCATTGAAAATACTTTATATCATAACGTAATATGCAGTGTATCATTGAAAGTACCTTATAATATAGCGTAATATGCAGTGTATCATTGAAAATACCTTATAATATAACGTAATGTGCAGTGTATCATTGAAAATACCTTATAATATAACGTAATATACAGTGTATCATTGAAAATACCTTACGATATATCGTAGTTTATCATTGAAAATACCTTATAATATAACGTAATATGCAGTGTATCATTGAAAGTACCTTATAATATAGCGTAATATGCAGTGTATCATTGAAAATACCTTATAATATAACGTAATATGCAGTGTATCATTGAAAATACCTTCTAATATAACATAATATGCTGTGTATCATTGAAAATACCTTACAATATAACGTAATATGCAGTGTATCATTGAAAATACCTTATAATATAACGTAATATGCAGTGTATCATTGAAAATACATTATAATATAACGTAATATGCAGTGTATCATTGAAAATACATTATAATATAACGTAATATGCAGTGTATCATTGAAAATACCTTCTAATATAACGTAATATGCAGTGTATCATTGAAAATGCCTTCTAATATATCGTAGTTTATCATTGAAAATACCTTATAATATAACGTAATATGCAGTGTATCATTGAAAATACCTTATAACATAACGTAATATGCAGTGTATCATTGAAAATACCTTATAATATAGCGTAATATGCAGTGTATCATTGAAAATACCTTATAATATAACGTAATATGCAGTGTATCATTGAAAATACCTTATAATATAACGTAACATGCAGTGTATCATTGAAAATACCTTATAATATAACGTAATATGCAGTGTATCATTGAAAATACCTTATAATATAGCGTAATATGCAGTATATCATTGAAAATACCTTATAATATAGCGTAATATGCAGTGTGTCATTGAAAATACCTTATCATATAACGTAATATGCAGTGTATCATTGAAAATACCTTACAATATAACGTAATATGCAGTATATCATTGAAAATACCTTATAATATAGCGTAATATGCAGTGCATCATTGAAAATACCTTATAACATAACGTAATATGTAGTGTATCATTGAAAATACCTTCTAATATATCGTAGTTTATCATTGAAAATACCTTCTAATATAACGTAATATGCAGTGTATCATTGAAAATGCCTTCTAATATATCGTAGTTTATCATTGAAAATACCTTATAATATAACGTAATATGCAGTGTATCATTGAAAATACCTTATAACATAACGTAATATGCAGTGTATCATTGAAAATACCATGTAATATAACGTAATATGCAGTGTATCATTGAAAATACCTTATAAGATATCGTAATTTGTAGTGTATCTTTGAAAATACCTTATGATATAACGTAATATGCAGTGTATCATTGAAAATACCTTATATCATATCGTAATATGCAGTGTATCATTGAAAATACCTTGTAATATAACGTAATATGCAGTGTATCATTGAAAATACCTTATAATATAACGTAACATGCAGTGTATCATTGAAAATACCATGTAATATAACGTGATATGCAGTGTATCATTGAAAATACCTTATAAGATATCGTAATTTGTAGTGTATCTTTGAAAATACCTTACGATATAACGTAATATGCAGTGTATCATTGAAAATACCTTCTAATATAACGTAATATGCAGTGTATCATTGAAAATGCCTTCTAATATATCGTAGTTTATCATTGAAAATACCTTATAATATAACGTAATATGCAGTGTATCATTGAATATACCTTATAATATAGCGTAATATGCAGTATATCATTGAAAATACCTTATAATATAGCGTAATATGCAGTATATCATTGAAAATACCTTATAATATAGCGGAATATGCAGTGTATCATTGAAAATACCTTTTAATATAACGTAAAATGCAGTGTATCATTGAAAATACCTTATATTATAACGTAATATGCAGTGTATCATTGAAAATACCTTATAATATAACGTAATATGCAGTGTATCATTGAAAATACCTTATAATATGGCGTAATATGCAGTGTATCATTGAAAATACCTTATAATATAACGTAATATGCAGTGTATCATTGAAAATACCTTACAATATAACGTAATATGCAGTGTATCATTGAAAATACCTTATAATATAACGTAATATGCAGTGTATCATTGAAAATACCTTACGATATAACGTAATATGCAGTGTATCATTGAAAATACTTTATATCATAACGTAATATGCAGTGTATCATTGAAAGTACCTTATAATATAGCGTAATATGCAGTGTATCATTGAAAATACCTTATAATATAACGTAATGTGCAGTGTATCATTGAAAATACCTTATAATATAACGTAATATACAGTGTATCATTGAAAATACCTTACGATATATCGTAGTTTATCATTGAAAATACCTTATAATATAACGTAATATGCAGTGTATCATTGAAAGTACCTTATAATATAGCGTAATATGCAGTGTATCATTGAAAATACCTTATAATATAACGTAATATGCAGTGTATCATTGAAAATACCTTCTAATATAACATAATATGCTGTGTATCATTGAAAATACCTTATAATATAACGTAATATGCAGTGTATCATTGAAAATACCTTATAATATAACGTAATATGCAGTGTATCATTGAAAATACCTTACGATATAACGTAATATCCAGTGTATCATTGAAAATACCTTATATCATATCGTAATATGCAGTGTATCATTGAAAATACCTTGTAATATAACGTAATATGCAGTGTATCATTGAAAATACCTTATAACATAACGTAATATGCAGTGTATCATTGAAAATACCTTATAACATAACGTAATATGCAGTGTATCATTGAAAATACCTTATAATATAGCGTAATATGCAGTATATCATTGAAAATACCTTATAATATAACGTAATATGCAGTGTATCATTGAAAATACCTTCTAATATATCGTAGTTTATCATTGAAAATACCTTGTAATATAACGTAATATGCAGTGTATCATTGAAAATACCTTATAATATAACGTAATATGCAGTGTGTCATAGAAAATACCTTATAATATAACGTAATATGCAGTATATCATTGAAAATACCTTATAATATAACGTAATATGCAGTGTATCATTGAAAATACCTTCTAATATATCGTAGTTTATCATTGAAAATACCTTGTAATATAACGTAATATGCAGTGTATCATTGAAAATACCTTATAATATAACGTAATATGCAGTGTGTCATAGAAAATACCTTATAATATAACATAATATACAGTGTATCATTGAAAATACCTTACAATATAGCGTAACATGCAGTGTATCATTGAAAATACCTTATAATATAGCGTAATATCCAGTGTATCATTGAAAATACCTTATAATATAACGTAATATGCAGTGTATCATTGAAAATACATTATAATATAGCGTAATATGCAGTGTATCATTGAAAATACTTTATATCATAACGTAATATGCAGTGTATCATTGAAAGTACCTTATAATATATCGTAATATGCAGTGTATCATTGAAAATACCTTATAATATAACGTAATATGCAGTGTATCATTGAAAATACCTTATAATATAACGTAATATGCAGTGTATCATTGAAAATACCTTCTAATATATCGTAGTTTAACATTGAAAATACCTTATAATATAACGTAATATGCAGTGTATCATTGAAAATACCTTATAATATAAAGTAATATGCAGTGTGTCATTGAAAATACCTTATAATATAACGTAATATACAGTGTATCATTGAAAATACCTTACAATATAGCGTAACATGCAGTGTATCATTGAAAATACCTTATAATATAGCGTAATATCCAGTGTATCATTGAAAATACCTTATATCATATCGTAATATGCAGTGTATCATTGAAAATACCTTGTAATATAACGTAATATGCAGTGTATCATTGAAAATACCTTCTAATATAACGTAATATGCAGTGTATCATTGAAAATGCCTTCTAATATATCGTAGTTTATCATTGAAAATACCTTATAATATAACGTAATATGCAGTGTATCATTGAAAATACCTTATAATATAACGTAATATGCAGTGTATCATTGAAAATACCTTATAATATAGCGTAATATGCAGTATATCATTGAAAATGCCTTCCAATATATCGTAGTTTATCATTGAAAATACCTTATAATATAACGTAATATGCAGTGTATCATTGAAAATACCTTATAATATAGCGTAATATGCAGTGTATCATTGAAAATACCTTATAATATAACGTAATATGCAGTGTATCATTGAAAATACCTTGTAATTTAACGTAATATGCAGTGTATCATTGAATATACCTTATAATATAGCGTAATATGCAGTATATCATTGAAAATACCTTATAATATAGCGTAATATGCAGTGTATCATTGAAAATACCTTATAATATAGCGTAATATCCAGTGTATCATTGAAAATACCTTCTAATATAACATAATATGCAGTGTATCATTGAAAATAGCTTCTAATATAGCGTAATATGCAGTGTATCATTGATAATGCCTTCTAATATATCGTAGTTTATCATTGAAAATACCTTATAATATAACGTAATATGCAGTGTATCATTGAAAATACCTTATAACATAACGTAATATGCAGTGTATCATTGAAAATACCTTATAATATAGCGTAATATGCAGTATATCATTGAAAATACCTTATAATATAACGTAATATGCAGTGTATCATTGAAAATGCCTTCTAATATATCGTAGTTTATCATTGAAAATACCTTATAATATAACGTAATATGCAGTGTATCATTGAAAGTACCTTCTAATATATCGTAGTTTATCATTGAAAATACCTTATAATATAACGTAATATGCAGTGTATCATTGAAAATACCTTATAATATAACGTAATATGCAGTGTATCATTGAAAATACCTTCTAATATATCGTAGTTTATCATTGAAAATACCTTATAATATAACGTAATATGCAGTGTATCATTGAAAATACCTTACGATATAACGTAATATGCAGTGTATCAGTGAAAATACCTTATATCATATTGTAATATGCAGTGTATCATTGAAAATACCTTGTAATATAACGTAATATGCAGTGTATCATTGAATATACCTTATAATATAGCGTAATATGCAGTATATCATTGAAAATACCTTATAATATAGCGTAATATGCAGTGTATCATTGAAAATACCTTCTAATATAACATAATATGCAGTGTATCATTGAAAATACCTTATAATATAACGTAATATGCAGTGTATCATTGAAAATACCTTACGATATAACGTAATATGCAGTGTAACATTGAAAATACCTTATATCATATCGTAATATGCAGTGTATCATTGAAAATACCTTGTAATATAACGTAATATGCAGTGTATCATTGAAAATACCTTATAATATAACGTAATATGCAGTGTATCATTGAAAATACCTTATAATATAGCGTAATATGCAGTATATCATTGAAAATACCTTATAATATAGCGTAATATGCAGTGTATCATTGAAAATACCTTATAATATAACGTAATATGCAGTGTATCATTGAAAATACCTTATATCATATTGTAATATGCAGTGTATCATTGAAAATACCTTGTAATATAACGTAATATGCAGTGTATCATTGAAAATACCTTATAATATAACGTAATATGCAGTGTATCATTGAAAATACCTTACGATATAACGTAATATGCAGTGTATCATTGAAAATACCTTATATCATATTGTAATATGCAGTGTATCATTGAAAATACCTTGTAATATAACGTAATATACAGTGTATCAGCGAAAATACCTTCTAATATATCGTAGTTTATCATTGAAAATACCTTATAATATAACGTAATATGCAGTGTATCATTGAAAATACCATGTAATATAACGTAATATACAGTGTATCTTTGAAAATACCTTATAATATAACGAAATATGCAGTGTATCATTGAAAACACCTTCTAAAATATCGTAGTTTCTCATTGAAAATACCTTATAATATAACGTAATATGCAGTGTATCATTGAAAATACCATGTAATATAACGTAATATACAGTGTATCATTGAAAATACCTTATAATATAACGTAATATGCAGTGTATCATTGGCAATACCATATAATATGACGTAATATGCAGTGTATAATTGAAAATACCTTATAATATAACGTAATATGCAGTGTATCATTGAAAATACCTTCTAATATATCGTAGTTTATCATTGAAAATACCTTATAACATATCGTAATATGCAGTGTATCATTGAAAATACCTTATAACATATCGTAATATGCAGTGTATCATTGAAAATACCTTATAATATAACGTAATATGCAGTGTATCATTGAAAATACCTTACGATATAACGTAATATGCAGTGTATCATTGAAAATACCTTATATCATATTGTAATATGCAGTGTATCATTGAAAATACCTTGTAATATAACGTAATATGCAGTGTATCATTGAAAATACCTTATAATATAACGTAATATGCAGTGTATCATTGAAAATACCTTACGATATAACGTAATATGCAGTGTATCATTGAAAATACCTTATATCATATTGTAATATGCAGTGTATCATTGAAAATACCTTGTAATATATCGTAATATGCAGTGTATCATTGAAAATACCTTGTAATATAACGTAATATGCAGTGTATCATTGAAAATACCTTATAATATAACGTAATATGCAGTGCATCATTGAAAATACCTTATAATATAGCGTAATATGCAGTATATCATTGAAAATACCTTATAATATAGCGTAATATGCAGTGTATCATTGAAAATACCTTATAATATAGCGTAATATGCAGTGTATCATTGAAAATACCTTATAATATAGCGTAATATGCAGTATATCATTGAAAATGCCTTGTAATATATCGTAGTTTATCATTGAAAATACCTTATAACATAACGTAATATGCAGTGTATCATTGAAAATACCTTATAATATAGCGTAATATGCAGTGTATCATTGAAAATACCTTATAATATAGCGTAATATGCAGTGTATCATTGAAAATACCTTATAATATAACGTAATATGCAGTGTATCATTGAAAATACCTTCTAATATATCGTAGTTTATCATTGAAAATACCTTATAATATAACGTAATATGCAGTGTATCATTGAAAATACCTTATAATATAACGTAATATGCAGTGTGTCATAGAAAATACCTTATAATATAACGTAATATACAGTGTATCATTGAAAATACCTTACAATATAGCGTAACATGCAGTGTATCATTGAAAATACCTTATAATATAGCGTAATATCCAGTGTATCATTGAAAATACCTTCTAATATAACATAATATGCAGTGTATCATTGAAAATAGCTTCTAATATAGCGTAATATGCAGTGTATCATTGATAATGCCTTCTAATATATCGTAGTTTATCATTGAAAATACCTTATAATATAACGTAATATGCAGTGTATCATTGAAAATACCTTATAACATAACGTAATATGCAGTGTATCATTGAAAATACCTTATAATATAGCGTAATATGCAGTATATCATTGAAAATACCTTATAATATAACGTAATATGCAGTGTATCATTGAAAATGCCTTCTAATATATCGTAGTTTATCATTGAAAATACCTTATAATATAACGTAATATGCAGTGTATCATTGAAAATACCTTATAATATAGCGTAATATGCAGTGTATCATTGAAAATACCTTATAATATAACGTAATATGCAGTGTATCATTGAAAATACCTTCTAATATAACATAATATGCAGTGTATCATTGAAAATACCTTATAATATAACGTAATATGTAGTGTATCATTGAAAATACCTTACGATATTACGTAATATGCAGTGTATCATTGAAAATACCTTATATCATATCGTAATATGCAGTGTATCATTGAAAATACCTTGTAATATAACGTAATATGCAGTGTATCATTGAAAATACCTTATAATATAACGTAATAAGCAGTGTATCATTGAAAATACCTTATAATATAGCGTAATATGCAGTATATCATTGAAAATACCTTATAATATAGCGTAATATGCAGTGTATCATTGAAAATACCTTATAATATAACGTAATATGCAGTGTATCATTGAAAATACCTTCTAATATATCGTAGTTTATCATTGAAAATACCTTATAATATAACGTAATATGCAGTGTATCATTGAAAATACCTTACGATATAACGTAATATGCAGTGTATCATTGAAAATACCTTATATCATATTGTAATATGCAGTGTATCATTGAAAATACCTTGTAATATAACGTAATATGCAGTGTATCATTGAAAATACCTTATAATATAACGTAATATGCAGTGTATCATTGAAAATACCTTACGATATAACGTAATATGCAGTGTATCATTGAAAATACCTTATATCATATTGTAATATGCAGTGTATCATTGAAAATACCTTGTAATATAACGTAATATGCAGTGTATCATTGAAAATACCTTATAATATAACGTAATATGCAGTGTATCATTGAAAATACCTTATAATATATCGTAATTTGTAGTGTATCATTGAAAATACCTTATAATATAACGTAATATGCAGTGTATCATTGAAAATACCTTATAATAAAACGTAATATGCAGTGCATCATTGAAAATGCCTTATAATATAACGTAATATGCAGTGTATCATTGGAAATACCTTATAATATATCGTAGTTTATCATTGAAAATTCCTTATAATATAACGTAATATGCAGTGTATCATTGGCAATACCATATAATATGACGTAATATGCAGTGTATAATTGAAAATACCTTATAATATAACGTAATATGCAGTGTATCATTGAAAATACCTTCTAATATATCGTAGTTTATCATTGAAAATACCTTATAACATATCGTAATATGCAGTGAATCATTGAAAATACCTTATAATATAACGTAATATGCAGTGTATCATTGAAAATACCTTATAACATATCATAATATGCAGTGTATCATTGAAAATACCTTCTAATATAACGTAATATGCAGTGTATCATTGAAAATACCTTGTAATATAACGTAATATGCAGTGTATCATTGAAAATACCTTATAATATATAGTAATTTGTAGTGTATCTTTGAAAATACCTTATAATATATAGTAATTTGTAGTGTATCATTGAAAATACCATGTAATATAACGTAATATACAGTGTATCAGCGAAAATACCTTCTAATATATCGTAGTTTATCATTGAAAATACCTTATAATATAACGTAATATGCAGTGTATCATTGAAAATACCATGTAATATAACGTAATATACAGTGTATCTTTGAAAATACCTTATAATATAACGAAATATGCAGTGTATCATTGAAAACACCTTCTAAAATATCGTAGTTTCTCATTGAAAATACCTTATAATATAACGTAATATGCAGTGTATCATTGAAAATACCATGTAATATAACGTAATATACAGTGTATCATTGAAAATACCTTATAATATAACGTAATATGCAGTGTATCATTGGCAATACCATATAATATGACGTAATATGCAGTGTATAATTGAAAATACCTTATAATATAACGTAATATGCAGTGTATCATTGAAAATACCTTCTAATATATCGTAGTTTATCATTGAAAATACCTTATAACATATCGTAATATGCAGTGTATCATTGAAAATACCTTATAACATATCGTAATATGCAGTGTATCATTGAAAATACCTTATAATATAACGTAATATGCAGTGTATCATTGAAAATACCTTACGATATAACGTAATATGCAGTGTATCATTGAAAATACCTTATATCATATTGTAATATGCAGTGTATCATTGAAAATACCTTGTAATATAACGTAATATGCAGTGTATCATTGAAAATACCTTATAATATAACGTAATATGCAGTGTATCATTGAAAATACCTTACGATATAACGTAATATGCAGTGTATCATTGAAAATACCTTATATCATATTGTAATATGCAGTGTATCATTGAAAATACCTTATAATATAACGTAATATACAGTGTATCAGCGAAAATACCTTCTAATATATCGTAGTTTATCATTGAAAATACCTTATAATATAACGTAATATGCAGTGTATCATTGAAAATACCATGTAATATAACGTAATATACAGTGTATCTTTGAAAATACCTTATAATATAACGAAATATGCAGTGTATCATTGAAAACACCTTCTAAAATATCGTAGTTTCTCATTGAAAATACCTTATAATATAACGTAATATGCAGTGTATCATTGAAAATACCATGTAATATAACGTAATATACAGTGTATCATTGAAAATACCTTATAATATAACGTAATATGCAGTGTATCATTGGCAATACCATATAATATGACGTAATATGCAGTGTATAATTGAAAATACCTTATAATATAACGTAATATGCAGTGTATCATTGAAAATACCTTCTAATATATCGTAGTTTATCATTGAAAATACCTTATAACATATCGTAATATGCAGTGTATCATTGAAAATACCTTATAACATATCGTAATATGCAGTGTATCATTGAAAATACCTTATAATATAACGTAATATGCAGTGTATCATTGAAAATACATTACGATATAACGTAATATGCAGTGTATCATTGAAAATACCTTATATCATATCGTAATATGCAGTGTATCATTGAAAATACCTTGTAATATAACGTAATATGCAGTGTATCATTGAAAATACCTTATAATATAACGTAATATGCAGTGTATCATTGAAAATACCTTACGATATAACGTAATATGCAGTGTATCATTGAAAATACCTTATATCATATTGTAATATGCAGTGTATCATTGAAAATACCTTGTAATATAACGTAATATGCAGTGTATCATTGAATATACCTTATAATATAGCGTAATATGCAGTATATCATTGAAAATACCTTATAATATAGCGTAATATGCAGTGTATCATTGAAAATACCTTATAATATAGCGTAATATCCAGTGTATCATTGAAAATACCTTCTAATATAACATAATATGCAGTGTATCATTGAAAATAGCCTCTAATATAGCGTAATATGCAGTGTATCATTGATAATGCCTTCTAATATATCGTAGTTTATCATTGAAAATACCTTATAATATAACGTAATATGCAGTGTATCATTGAAAATACCTTATAACATAACGTAATATGCAGTGTATCATTGAAAATACCTTATAATATAGCGTAATATGCAGTATATCATTGAAAATACCTTATAATATAACGTAATATGCAGTGTATCATTGAAAATGCCTTCTAATATATCGTAGTTTATCATTGAAAATACCTTATAATATAACGTAATATGCAGTGTATCATTGAAAGTACCTTATAATATAGCGTAATATCCTGTGTATCATTGAAAATACCATGTAATATAACGTAATATACAGTGTATCTTTGAAAATACCTTATAATATAACGAAATATGCAGTGTATCATTGAAAACACCTTCTAAAATATCGTAGTTTCTCATTGAAAATACCTTATAATATAACGTAATATGCAGTGTATCATTGAAAATACCATGTAATATAACGTAATATACAGTGTATCATTGAAAATACCTTATAATATAACGTAATATGCAGTGTATCATTGGCAATACCATATAATATGACGTAATATGCAGTGTATAATTGAAAATACCTTATAATATAACGTAATATGCAGTGTATCATTGAAAATACCTTCTAATATATCGTAGTTTATCATTGAAAATACCTTATAACATATCGTAATATGCAGTGTATCATTGAAAATACCTTATAACATATCGTAATATGCAGTGTATCATTGAAAATACCTTATAATATAACGTAATATGCAGTGT
Organism: Lasioglossum lativentre; assembly: GCA_916610255.1. Taxonomy (NCBI): domain Eukaryota; kingdom Metazoa; phylum Arthropoda; class Insecta; order Hymenoptera; family Halictidae; genus Lasioglossum; species Lasioglossum lativentre. Next base: position 122,053 of record CAKAJI010000660.1, on the reverse strand, counting down.
ATCATTGAAAATACCTTACGATATAACGTAATATGCAGTGTATCATTGAAAATACCTTATATCATATCGTAATATGCAGTGTATCATTGAAAATACCTTGTAATATAACGTAATATGCAGTGTATCATTGAAAATACCTTATAATATAACGTAATATGCAGTGTATCATTGAAAATACCTTATAATATAGCGTAATATGCAGTATATCATTGAAAATACCTTATAATATAGCGTAATATGCAGTGTATCATTGAAAATACCTTATAATATAACGTAATATGCAGTGTATCATTGAAAATACCTTCTAATATATCGTAGTTTATCATTGAAAATACCTTATAATATAACGTAATATGCAGTGTATCATTGAAAATACCTTACGATATAACGTAATATGCAGTGTATCATTGAAAATACCTTATATCATATTTTAATATGCAGTGTATCATTGAAAATACCTTGTAATATAACGTAATATGCAGTGTATCATTGAAAATACCTTATAATATAACGTAATATGCAGTGTATCATTGAAAATACCTTACGATATAACGTAATATGCAGTGTATCATTGAAAATACCTTATATCATATTGTAATATGCAGTGTATCATTGAAAATACCTTGTAATATAACGTAATATGCAGTGTATCATTGAATATACCTTATAATATAGCGTAATATGCAGTATATCATTGAAAATACCTTATAATATAGCGTAATATGCAGTGTATCATTGAAAATACCTTATAATATAGCGTAATATCCAGTGTATCATTGAAAATACCTTCTAATATAACATAATATGCAGTGTATCATTGAAAATAGCTTCTAATATAGCGTAATATGCAGTGTATCATTGATAATGCCTTCTAATATATCGTAGTTTATCATTGAAAATACCTTATAATATAACGTAATATGCAGTGTATCATTGAAAATACCTTATAACATAACGTAATATGCAGTGTATCATTGAAAATACCTTATAATATAGCGTAATATGCAGTATATCATTGAAAATACCTTATAATATAACGTAATATGCAGTGTATCATTGAAAATGCCTTCTAATATATCGTAGTTTATCATTGAAAATACCTTATAATATAACGTAATATGCAGTGTATCATTGAAAGTACCTTATAATATAGCGTAATATGCAGTGTATCATTGAAAATACCTTATAATATAACGTAATATGCAGTGTATCATTGAAAATACCTTCTAATATAACATAATATGCAGTGTATCATTGAAAATACCTTATAATATAACGTAATATGTAGTGTATCATTGAAAATACCTTACGATATTACGTAATATGCAGTGTATCATTGAAAATACCTTATATCATATCGTAATATGCAGTGTATCATTGAAAATACCTTGTAATATAACGTAATATGCAGTGTATCATTGAAAATACCTTATAATATAACGTAATAAGCAGTGTATCATTGAAAATACCTTATAATATAGCGTAATATGCAGTATATCATTGAAAATACCTTATAATATAGCGTAATATGCAGTGTATCATTGGCAATACCATATAATATGACGTAATATGCAGTGTATAATTGAAAATACCTTATAATATAACGTAATATGCAGTGTATCATTGAAAATACCTTCTAATATATCGTAGTTTATCATTGAAAATACCTTATAACATATCGTAATATGCAGTGTATCATTGAAAATACCTTATAACATATCGTAATATGCAGTGTATCATTGAAAATACCTTATAATATAACGTAATATGCAGTGTATCATTGAAAATACCTTACGATATAACGTAATATGCAGTGTATCATTGAAAATACCTTATATCATATTGTAATATGCAGTGTATCATTGAAAATACCTTGTAATATAACGTAATATGCAGTGTATCATTGAAAATACCTTATAATATAACGTAATATGCAGTGTATCATTGAAAATACCTTACGATATAACGTAATATGCAGTGTATCATTGAAAATACCTTATAACATATCGTAATATGCAGTGTATCATTGAAAATACCTTGTAATATAACGTAATATACAGTGTATCAGCGAAAATACCTTCTAATATATCGTAGTTTATCATTGAAAATACCTTATAATATAACGTAATATGCAGTGTATCATTGAAAATACCATGTAATATAACGTAATATACAGTGTATCTTTGAAAATACCTTATAATATAACGAAATATGCAGTGTATCATTGAAAACACCTTCTAAAATATCGTAGTTTCTCATTGAAAATACCTTATAATATAACGTAATATGCAGTGTATCATTGAAAATACCATGTAATATAACGTAATATGCAGTGTATCATTGAAAATACCTTATAATATAACGTAATATGCAGTGTATCATTGGCAATACCATATAATATGACGTAATATGCAGTGTATAATTGAAAATATCTTATAATATAACGAAATATGCAGTGTATCATTGAAAATACCTTCTAATATATCGTAGTTTATCATTGAAAATACCTTATAACATATCGTAATATGCAGTGTATCATTGAAAATACCTTATAACATATCGTAATATGCAGTGTATCATTGAAAATACCTTATAATATAACGTAATATGCAGTGTATCATTGAAAATACATTACGATATAACGTAATATGCAGTGTATCATTGAAAATACCTTATATCATATCGTAATATGCAGTGTATCATTGAAAATACCTTGTAATATAACGTAATATGCAGTGTATCATTGAAAATACCTTATAATATAACGTAATATGCAGTGTATCATTGAAAATACCTTACGATATAACGTAATATGCAGTGTATCATTGAAAATACCTTATATCATATCGTAATATGCAGTGTATCATTGAAAATACCTTGTAATATAACGTAATATGCAGTGTATCATTGAAAATACCTTATAATATAGCGTAATATGCAGTATATCATTGAAAATACCTTATAATATAGCGTAATATGCAGTGTATCATTGAAAATACCTTATAATATAGCGTAATATCCAGTGTATCATTGAAAATACCTTCTAATATAACATAATATGCAGTGTATCATTGAAAATAGCCTCTAATATAGCGTAATATGCAGTGTATCATTGATAATGCCTTCTAATATATCGTAGTTTATCATTGAAAATACCTTATAATATAACGTAATATGCAGTGTATCATTGAAAATACCTTATAACATAACGTAATATGCAGTGTATCATTGAAAATACCTTATAATATAGCGTAATATGCAGTATATCATTGAAAATACCTTATAATATAACGTAATATGCAGTGTATCATTGAAAATGCCTTCTAATATATCGTAGTTTATCATTGAAAATACCTTATAATATAACGTAATATGCAGTGTATCATTGAAAGTACCTTATAATATAGCGTAATATCCTGTGTATCATTGAAAATACCATGTAATATAACGTAATATACAGTGTATCTTTGAAAATACCTTATAATATAACGAAATACGCAGTGTATCATTGAAAACACCTTCTAAAATATCGTAGTTTCTCATTGAAAATACCTTATAATATAACGTAATATGCAGTGTATCATTGAAAATACCTTATAATATAACGTAATATGCAGTGTATCATTGAAAATACCTTATAATATAACGTAATATGCAGTGTATCATTGGCAATACCATATAATATGACGTAATATGCAGTGTATAATTGAAAATACCTTATAATATAACGTAATATGCAGTGTATCATTGAAAATACCTTCTAATATATCGTAGTTTATCATTGAAAATACCTTATAACATATCGTAATATGCAGTGTATCATTGAAAATACCTTATAACATATCGTAATATGCAGTGTATCATTGAAAATACCTTATAATATAACGTAATATGCAGTGTATCATTGAAAATACCTTACGATATAACGTAATATGCAGTGTATCATTGAAAATACCTTATATCATATCGTAATATGCAGTGTATCATTGAAAATACCTTGTAATATAACGTAATATGCAGTGTATCATTGAAAATACCTTATAATATAACGTAATATGCAGTGTATCATTGAAAATACCTTATAATATAGCGTAATATGCAGTATATCATTGAAAATACCTTATAATATAGCGTAATATGCAGTGTATCATTGAAAATACCTTATAATATAACGTAATATGCAGTGTATCATTGAAAATACCTTCTAATATATCGTAGTTTATCATTGAAAATACCTTATAATATAACGTAATATGCAGTGTATCATTGAAAATACCTTACGATATAACGTAATATGCAGTGTATCATTGAAAATACCTTATATCATATCGTAATATGCAGTGTATCATTGAAAATACCTTGTAATATAACGTAATATGCAGTGTATCATTGAAAATACCTTATAATATAACGTAATATGCAGTGTATCATTGAAAATACCTTACGATATAACGTAATATGCAGTGTATCATTGAAAATACCTTATATCATATTGTAATATGCAGTGTATCATTGAAAATACCTTGTAATATAACGTAATATGCAGTGTATCATTGAAAATACCTTATAATATAGCGTAATATGCAGTATATCATTGAAAATACCTTATAATATAGCGTAATATGCAGTGTATCATTGAAAATACCTTATAATATAGCGTAATATCCAGTGTATCATTGAAAATACCTTCTAATATAACATAATATGCAGTGTATCATTGAAAATAGCTTCTAATATAGCGTAATATGCAGTGTATCATTGATAATGCCTTCTAATATATCGTAGTTTATCATTGAAAATACCTTATAATATAACGTAATATGCAGTGTATCATTGAAAATACCTTATAACATAACGTAATATGCAGTGTATCATTGAAAATACCTTATAATATAGCGTAATATGCAGTATATCATTGAAAATACCTTATAATATAACGTAATATGCAGTGTATCATTGAAAATGCCTTCTAATATATCGTAGTTTATCATTGAAAATACCTTATAATATAACGTAATATGCAGTGTATCATTGAAAGTACCTTATAATATAGCGTAATATGCAGTGTATCATTGAAAATACCTTATAATATAACGTAATATGCAGTGTATCATTGAAAATACCTTCTAATATAACATAATATGCAGTGTATCATTGAAAATACCTTATAATATAACGTAATATGTAGTGTATCATTGAAAATACCTTACGATATTACGTTATATGCAGTGTATCATTGAAAATACCTTATATCATATCGTAATATGCAGTGTATCATTGAAAATACCTTGTAATATAACGTAATATGCAGTGTATCATTGAAAATACCTTATAATATAACGTAATAAGCAGTGTATCATTGAAAATACCTTATAATATAGCGTAATATGCAGTATATCATTGAAAATACCTTATAATATAGCGTAATATGCAGTGTATCATTGAAAATACCTTATAATATAACGTAATATGCAGTGTATCATTGAAAATACCTTCTAATATATCGTAGTTTATCATTGAAAATACCTTATAATATAACGTAATATGCAGTGTATCATTGAAAATACCTTACGATATAACGTAATATGCAGTGTATCATTGAAAATACCTTATATCATATTGTAATATGCAGTGTATCATTGAAAATACCTTGTAATATAACGTAATATGCAGTGTATCATTGAAAATACCTTATAATATAACGTAATATGCAGAGTATCATCGAAAATACCTTACGATATAACGTAATATGCAGTGTATCATTGAAAATACCTTATATCATATTGTAATATGCAGTGTATCATTGAAAATACCTTGTAATATAACGTAATATGCAGTGTATCATTGAATATACCTTATAATATAGCGTAATATGCAGTATATCATTGAAAATACCTTATAATATAGCGTAATATGCAGTGTATCATTGAAAATACCTTATAATATAACGTAATATGCAGTGTATCATTGAAAATACCTTATAATATATCGTGATTTGTAGTGTATCATTGAAAATACCTTATAATATAACGTAATATGCAGTGTATCATTGAAAATACCTTATAATATAACGTAATATGCAGTGTATCATTGAAAATACCTTATAATATAACGTAATATGCAGTGTATCATTGGAAATACCTTATAATATATCGTAGTTTATCATTGAAAATTCCTTATAATATAACGTAATATGCAGTGTATCATTGGCAATACCATATAATATGACGTAATATGCAGTGTATAATTGAAAATACCTTATAATATAACGTAATATGCAGTGTATCATTGAAAATACCTTCTAATATATCGTAGTTTATCATTGAAAATACCTTATAACATATCGTAATATGCAGTGTATCATTGAAAATACCTTATAACATATCGTAATATGCAGTGTATCATTGAAAATACCTTATAATATAACGTAATATGCAGTGAATCATTGAAAATACCTTATAATATAACGTAATATGCAGTGTATCATTGAAAATACCTTATAACATATCATAATATGCAGTGTATCATTGAAAATACCTTCTAATATAACGTAATATGCAGTGTATCATTGAAAATACCTTCTAATATAACGTAATATGCAGTGTATCATTGAAAATACCTTATAATATATAGTAATTTGTAGTGTATCTTTGAAAATACCTTATAATATATAGTAATTTGTAGTGTATCATTGAAAATACCATGTAATATAACGTAATATACAGTGTATCAGCGAAAATACCTTCTAATATATCGTAGTTTATCATTGAAAATACCTTATAATATAACGTAATATGCAGTGTATCATTGAAAATACCATGTAATATAACGTAATATACAGTGTATCTTTGAAAATACCTTATAATATAACGAAATATGCAGTGTATCATTGAAAACACCTTCTAAAATATCGTAGTTTCTCATTGAAAATACCTTATAATATAACGTAATATGCAGTGTATCATTGAAAATACCATGTAATATAACGTAATATACAGTGTATCATTGAAAATACCTTATAATATAACGTAATATGCAGTGTATCATTGGCAATACCATATAATATGACGTAATATGCAGTGTATAATTGAAAATACCATGTAATATAACGTAATATACAGTGTATCTTTGAAAATACCTTATAATATAACGAAATATGCAGTGTATCATTGAAAACACCTTCTAAAATATCGTAGTTTCTCATTGAAAATACCTTATAATATAACGTAATATGCAGTGTATCATTGAAAATGCCTTCTAATATATCGTAGTTTATCATTGAAAATACCTTATAATATAACGTAATATGCAGTGTATCATTGAAAGTACCTTATAATATAGCGTAATATGCAGTGTATCATTGAAAATACCTTATAATATAACGTAATATGCAGTGTATCATTGAAAATACCTTCTAATATAACATAATATGCAGTGTATCATTGAAAATACCTTATAATATAACGTAATATGTAGTGTATCATTGAAAATACCTTACGATATTACGTAATATGCAGTGTATCATTGAAAATACCTTATATCATATCGTAATATGCAGTGTATCATTGAAAATACCTTGTAATATAACGTAATATGCAGTGTATCATTGAAAATACCTTATAATATAACGTAATAAGCAGTGTATCATTGAAAATACCTTATAATATAGCGTAATATGCAGTATATCATTGAAAATACCTTATAATATAGCGTAATATGCAGTGTATCATTGAAAATACCTTATAATATAACGTAATATGCAGTGTATCATTGAAAATACCTTCTAATATATCGTAGTTTATCATTGAAAATACCTTATAATATAACGTAATATGCAGTGTATCATTGAAAATACCTTACGATATAACGTAATATGCAGTGTATCATTGAAAATACCTTATATCATATTGTAATATGCAGTGTATCATTGAAAATACCTTGTAATATAACGTAATATGCAGTGTATCATTGAAAATACCTTATAATATAACGTAATATGCAGTGTATCATCGAAAATACCTTACGATATAACGTAATATGCAGTGTATCATTGAAAATACCTTATATCATATTGTAATATGCAGTGTATCATTGAAAATACCTTGTAATATAACGTAATATGCAGTGTATCATTGAATATACCTTATAATATAGCGTAATATGCAGTATATCATTGAAAATACCTTATAATATAGCGTAATATGCAGTGTATCATTGAAAATACCTTATAATATAACGTAATATGCAGTGTATCATTGAAAATACCTTATAATATATCGTAATTTGTAGTGTATCATTGAAAATACCTTATAATATAACGTAATATGCAGTGTATCATTGAAAATACCTTGTAATATAACGTAATATGCAGTGTATCATTGAAAATACCTTATAATATAACGTAATAAGCAGTGTATCATTGAAAATACCTTATAATATAGCGTAATATGCAGTATATCATTGAAAATACCTTATAATATAGCGTAATATGCAGTGTATCATTGAAAATACCTTATAATATAACGTAATATGCAGTGTATCATTGAAAATACCTTCTAATATATCGTAGTTTATCATTGAAAATACCTTATAATATAACGTAATATGCAGTGTATCATTGAAAATACCTTACGATATAACGTAATATGCAGTGTATCATTGAAAATACCTTATATCATATTGTAATATGCAGTGTATCATTGAAAATACCTTGTAATATAACGTAATATGCAGTGTATCATTGAAAATACCTTATAATATAACGTAATATGCAGTGTATCATCGAAAATACCTTACGATATAACGTAATATGCAGTGTATCATTGAAAATACCTTATATCATATTGTAATATGCAGTGTATCATTGAAAATACCTTGTAATATAACGTAATATGCAGTGTATCATTGAATATACCTTATAATATAGCGTAATATGCAGTATATCATTGAAAATACCTTATAATATAGCGTAATATGCAGTGTATCATTGAAAATACCTTATAATATAACGTAATATGCAGTGTATCATTGAAAATACCTTATAATATATCGTGATTTGTAGTGTATCATTGAAAATACCTTATAATATAACGTAATATGCAGTGTATCATTGAAAATACCTTATAATATAACGTAATATGCAGTGTATCATTGAAAATGCCTTATAATATAACGTAATATGCAGTGTATCATTGGAAATACCTTATAATATATCGTAGTTTATCATTGAAAATTCCTTATAATATAACGTAATATGCAGTGTATCATTGGCAATACCATATAATATGACGTAATATGCAGTGTATAATTGAAAATACCTTATAATATAACGTAATATGCAGTGTATCATTGAAAATACCTTCTAATATATCGTAGTTTATCATTGAAAATACCTTATAACATATCGTAATATGCAGTGTATCATTGAAAATACCTTATAACATATCGTAATATGCAGTGTATCATTGAAAATACCTTATAATATAACGTAATATGCAGTGAATCATTGAAAATACCTTATAATATAACGTAATATGCAGTGTATCATTGAAAATACCTTATAACATATCATAATATGCAGTGTATCATTGAAAATACCTTCTAATATAACGTAATATGCAGTGTATCATTGAAAATACCTTGTAATATAACGTAATATGCAGTGTATCATTGAAAATACCTTATAATATATAGTAATTTGTAGTGTATCTTTGAAAATACCTTATAATATATAGTAATTTGTAGTGTATCATTGAAAATACCATGTAATATAACGTAATATACAGTGTATCAGCGAAAATACCTTCTAATATATCGTAGTTTATCATTGAAAATACCTTATAATATAACGTAATATGCAGTGTATCATTGAAAATACCATGTAATATAACGTAATATACAGTGTATCTTTGAAAATACCTTATAATATAACGAAATATGCAGTGTATCATTGAAAACACCTTCTAAAATATCGTAGTTTCTCATTGAAAATACCTTATAATATAACGTAATATGCAGTGTATCATTGAAAATACCATGTAATATAACGTAATATACAGTGTATCATTGAAAATACCTTATAATATAACGTAATATGCAGTGTATCATTGGCAATACCATATAATATGACGTAATATGCAGTGTATAATTGAAAATACCATGTAATATAACGTAATATACAGTGTATCTTTGAAAATACCTTATAATATAACGAAATATGCAGTGTATCATTGAAAACACCTTCTAAAATATCGTAGTTTCTCATTGAAAATACCTTATAATATAACGTAATATGCAGTGTATCATTGAAAATACCATGTAATATAACGTAATATACAGTGTATCATTGAAAATACCTTATAATATAACGTAATATGCAGTGTATCATTGGCAATACCATATAATATGACGTAATATGCAGTGTATAATTGAAAATACCTTATAATATAACGTAATATGCAGTGTATCATTGAAAATACCTTCTAATATATCGTAGTTTATCATTGAAAATACCTTATAACATATCGTAATATGCAGTGTATCATTGAAAATACCTTATAACATATCGTAATATGCAGTGTATCATTGAAAATACCTTATAATATAACGTAATATGCAGTGTATCATTGAAAATACCTTACGATATAACGTAATATGCAGTGTATCATTGAAAATACCTTATATCATATCGTAATATGCAGTGTATCATTGAAAATACCTTGTAATATAACGTAATATGCAGTGTATCATTGAAAATACCTTATAATATAACGTAATATGCAGTGTATCATTGAAAATACCTTATAATATAGCGTAATATGCAGTATATCATTGAAAATACCTTATAATATAGCGTAATATGCAGTGTATCATTGAAAATACCTTATAATATAACGTAATATGCAGTGTATCATTGAAAATACCTTCTAATATATCGTAGTTTATCATTGAAAATACCTTATAATATAACGTAATATGCAGTGTATCATTGAAAATACCTTATAATATAGCGTAATATGCAGTATATCATTGAAAATACCTTATAATATAACGTAATATGCAGTGTATCATTGAAAATGCCTTCTAATATATCGTAGTTTATCATTGAAACTACCTTATAATATAACGTAATATGCAGTGTATCATGGAAAGTACCTTATAATATAGCGTAATATGCAGTGTATCATTGAAAATACCTTATAATATAACGTAATATGCAGTGTATCATTGAAAATACCTTCTAATATAACATAATATGCAGTGTATCATTGAAAATACCTTATAATATAACGTAATATGCAGTGTATCATTGAAAATACCTTACGATATAACGTAATATGCAGTGTATCATTGAAAATACCTTCTAATATAACATAATATGCAGTGTATCATTGAAAATACCTTATAATATAACGTAATATGCAGTGTATCATTGAAAATACCTTACGATATAACGTAATATGCAGTGTAACATTGAAAATACCTTATATCATATCGTAATATGCAGTGTATCATTGAAAATACCTTGTAATATAACGTAATATGCAGTGTATCATTGAAAATACCTTATAATATAACGTAATATGCAGTGTATCATTGAAAATACCTTATAATATAGCGTAATATGCAGTATATCATTGAAAATACCTTATAATATAGCGTAATATGCAGTGTATCATTGAAAATACCTTATAATATAACGTAATATGCAGTGTATCATTGAAAATACCTTATAATATAGCGTAATATGCAGTATATCATTGAAAATACCTTATAATATAACGTAATATGCAGTGTATCATTGAAAATGCCTTCTAATATATCGTAGTTTATCATTGAAAATACCTTATAATATAACGTAATATGCAGTGTATCATTGAAAGTACCTTATATCATATCGTAATATGCAGTGTATCATTGAAAATACCTTGTAATATAACGTAATATGCAGTGTATCATTGAAAATACCTTATAATATAACGTAATATGCAGTGCATCATTGAAAATACCTTATAATATAGCGTAATATGCAGTATATCATTGAAAATACCTTATAATATAACGTAATATGCAGTGTATCATTGAAAATACCTTACGATATAACGTAATATGCAGTGTATCATTGAAAATACCTTATATCATATCGTAATATGCAGTGTATCATTGAAAATACCTTGTAATATAACGTAATATGCAGTGTATCATTGAAAATACCTTATAATATAACGTAATATGCAGTGCATCATTGAAAATACCTTATAATATAGCGTAATATGCAGTATATCATTGAAAATACCTTATAATATAGCGTAATATGCAGTGTATCATTGAAAATACCTTATAATATAACGTAATATGCAGTGTATCATTGAAAATACCTTATAATATAACGTAATATGCAGTGTATCATTGAAAAAACCATGTAATATAACGTAATATACAGTGTATCTTTGAAAATACCTTATAATATAACGAAATATGCAGTGTATCATTGAAAACACCTTCTAAAATATCGTAGTTTCTCATTGAAAATACCTTATAATATAACGTAATATGCAGTGTATCATTGAAAATACCATGTAATATAACGTAATATACAGTGTATCATTGAAAATACCTTATAATATAACGTAATATGCAGTGTATCATTGGCAATACCATATAATATGACGTAATATGCAGTGTATAATTGAAAATACCTTATAATATAACGTAATATGCAGTGTATCATTGAAAATACCTTCTAATATATCGTAGTTTATCATTGAAAATACCTTATAACATATCGTAATATGCAGTGTATCATTGAAAATACCTTATAACATATCGTAATATGCAGTGTATCATTGAAAATACCTTATAATATAACGTAGTTTATCATTGAAAATACCTTATAATATAACGTAATATGCAGTGTATCTTTGAAAATACCTTACGATATAACGTAATATACAGTGTACCATTGAAAATACCTTATATCATATTGTAATATGCAGTGTATCATTGAAAATACCTTGTAATATAACGTAATATGCAGTGTATCATTGAAAATACCTTATAATATAACGTAATATGCAGTGTATCATTGAAAATACCTTACGATATAACGTAATATGCAGTGTATCATTGAAAATACCTTATATCATATTGTAATATGCAGTGTATCATTGAAAATACCTTGTAATATAACGTAATATGCAGTGTATCATTGAATATACCTTATAATATAGCGTAATATGCAGTATATCATTGAAAATACCTTATAATATACCGTAATATGCAGTGTATCATTGAAAATACCTTCTAATATAACATAATATGCAGTGTATCATTGAAAATACCTTATAATATAACGTAATATGCAGTGTATCATTGAAAATACCTTACGATATAACGTAATATGCAGTGTATCATTGAAAATACCTTACGATATAACGTAATATGCAGTGTAACATTGAAAATACCTTATATCATATCGTAATATGCAGTGTATCATTGAAAATACCTTGTAATATAACGTAATATGCAGTGTATCATTGAAAATACCTTATAATATAACGTAATATGCAGTGTATCATTGAAAATACCTTATAATATAGCGTAATATGCAGTATATCATTGAAAATACCTTATAATATAGCGTAACATGCAGTGTATCATTGAAAATACCTTATAATATAACGTAATATGCAGTGTATCATTGAAAATACCTTATAATATAGCGTAATATGCAGTATATCATTGAAAATACCTTATAATATAACGTAATATGCAGTGTATCATTGAAAATGCCTTCTAATATATCGTAGTTTATCATTGAAAATACCTTATAATATAACGTAATATGAAGTGTATCATTGAAAGTACCTTATAATATAGCGTAATATGCAGTGTATCATTGAAAATACCTTATAATATAACGTAATATGCAGTGTATCATTGAAAATACCTTCTAATATAACATAATATGCAGTGTATCATTGAAAATACCTTATAATATAACGTAATATGCAGTGTATCATTGAAAATACCTTACGATATAACGTAATATGCAGTGTATCATTGAAAATACCTTATATCATATCGTAATTTGCAGTGTATCATTGAAAATACCTTGTAATATAACGTAATATGCAGTGTATCATTGAAAATACCTTATAATATAACGTAATATGCAGTGCATCATTGAAAATACCTTATAATATAGCGTAATATGCAGTATATCATTGAAAATACCTTATAATATAGCGTAATATGCAGTGTATCATTGAAAATACCTTATAATATAACGTAATATGCAGTGTATCATTGAAAATACCTTATAATATAACGTAATATGCAGTGTATCATTGAAAATACCATGTAATATAACGTAATATACAGTGTATCTTTGAAAATACCTTATAATATAACGAAATATGCAGTGTATCATTGAAAACACCTTCTAAAATATCGTAGTTTCTCATTGAAAATACCTTATAATATAACGTAATATGCAGTGTATCATTGAAAATACCATGTAATATAACGTAATATACAGTGTATCATTGAAAATACCTTATAATATAACGTAATATGCAGTGTATCATTGGCAATACCATATAATATGACGTAATATGCAGTGTATAATTGAAAATACCTTATAATATAACGTAATATGCAGTGTATCATTGAAAATACCTTCTAATATATCGTAGTTTATCATTGAAAATACCTTATAACATATCGTAATATGCAGTGTATCATTGAAAATACCTTATAACATATCGTAATATGCAGTGTATCATTGAAAATACCTTATAATATAACGTAGTTTATCATTGAAAATACCTTATAATATAACGTAATATGCAGTGTATCATTGAAAATACCTTACGATATAACGTAATATGCAGTGTATCATTGAAAATACCTTATATCATATTGTAATATGCAGTGTATCATTGAAAATACCTTGTAATATAACGTAATATGCAGTGTATCATTGAAAATACCTTATAATATAACGTATTATGCAGTGTATCATTGAAAATACCTTACGATATAACGTAATATGCAGTGTATCATTGAAAATACCTTATATCATATTGTAATATGCAGTGTATCATTGAAAATACCTTGTAATATAACGTAATATGCAGTGTATCATTGAATATACCTTATAATATAGCGTAATATGCAGTATATCATTGAAAATACCTTATAATATAGCGTAATATGCAGTGTATCATTGAAAATACCTTCTAATATAACATAATATGCAGTGTATCATTGAAAATACCTTATAATATAACGTAATATGCAGTGTATCATTGAAAATACCTTACGATATAACGTAATATGCAGTGTATCATTGAAAATACCTTATATCATATCGTAATATGCAGTGTATCATTGAAAATACCTTGTAATATAACGTAATATGCAGTGTATCATTGAAAATACCTTATAATATAACGTAATATGCAGTGTATCATTGAAAATACCTTATAATATAGCGTAATATGCAGTATATCATTGAAAATACCTTATAATATAGCGTAATATGCAGTGTATCATTGAAAATACCTTATAATATAACGTAATATGCAGTGTATCATTGAAAATACCTTATAATATAGCGTAATATGCAGTATATCATTGAAAATACCTTATAATATAACGTAATATGCAGTGTATCATTGAAAATGCCTTCTAATATATCGTAGTTTATCATTGAAAATACCTTATAATATAACGTAATATGCAGTGTATCATTGAAAGTACCTTATAATATAGCGTAATATGCAGTGTATCATTGAAAATACCTTATAATATAGCGTAATATGCAGTGTATCATTGAAAATACCTTATAATATAACGTAATATGCAGTGTACCATTGAAAATACCTTATAATATATCGTAGTTTATCATTGAAAATACCTTATAATATAACGTAATATGCAGTGTATCATTGAAAATACCTTACGATATAACGTAATATGCAGTATATCATTGAAAATACCTTATATCATATTGTAATATGCAGTGTATCATTGAAAATACCTTGTAATATAACGTAATATGCAGTGTATCATTGAAAATACCTTATAATATAACGTAATATGCAGTGTATCATTGGAAATACCTTACGATATAACGTAATATGCAGTGTATCATTGAAAATACCTTATATCATATTGTAATATGCAGTGTATCATTGAAAATACCTTGTAATATAACGTAATATGCAGTGTATCATTGAATATACCTTATAATATAGCGTAATATGCAGTATATCATTGAAAATACCTTATAATATAGCGTAATATGCAGTGTATCATTGAAAATACCTTATAATATAACGTAATATGCAGTGTATCATTGAAAATACCTTATAATATAGCGTAATATGCAGTATATCATTGAAAATACCTTATAATATAACGTAACAAGCAGTGTATCATTGAAAATACCTTATAATATAACGTAATATGCAGAGTATCATTGAAAATACCTTATAATATATCGAAATTTGTAGTGTATCATTGAAAATACCTTATAATATAACGTAATATGCAGTGTATCATTGAAAATACCTTATAATAAAACGTAATATGCAGTGTATCATTGAAAATGCCTTATAATATAACGTAATATGCAGTGTATCATTGGAAATACCTTATAATATATCGTAGTTTATCATTGAAAATTCCTTATAATATAACGTAATATGCAGTGTATCATTGGCAATACCATATAATATGACGTAATATGCAGTGTATAATTGAAAATACCTTATAATATAACGTAATATGCAGTGTATCATTGAAAATACCTTCTAATATATCGTAGTTTATCATTGAAAATACCTTATAACATATCGTAATATGCAGTGTATCATTGAAAATACCTTATAACATATCGTAATATGCAGTGTATCATTGAAAATACCTTATAATATAACGTAATATGCAGTGAATCATTGAAAATACCTTATAATATAACGTAATATACAGTGTATCATTGAAAATACCTTATAATATAACGTAATATGCAGTGTATCATTGAAAACACCTTCTAAAATATCGTAGTTTCTCATTGAAAATACCTTATAATATAACGTAATATGCAGTGTATCATTGAAAATACCATGTAATATAACGTAATATACAGTGTATCATTGAAAATACCTTATAATATAACGTAATATGCAGTGTATCATTGGCAATACCATATAATATGACGTAATATGCAGTGTATAATTGAAAATACCTTATAATATAACGTAATATGCAGTGTATCATTGAAAATACCTTCTAATATATCGTAGTTTATCATTGAAAATACCTTATAACATATCGTAATATGCAGTGTATCATTGAAAATACCTTATAACATATCGTAATATGCAGTGTATCATTGAAAATACCTTATAATATAACGTAATATGCCGTGAATCATTGAAAATACCTTGTAATATAACGTAATATGCAGTGTATCATTGAAAATACCATGTAATAAATAACGTAATATACAGTGTATCATTGAAAATACCTTATAATATAACGTAATATGCAGTGTATCATTGAAAATACCTTATAATATAACGTAATATGCAGTGTATCATTGGAAATACCTTATAATATATCGTAGTTTATCATTGAAAATTCCTTATAATATAACGTAATATGCAGTGTATCATTGGCAATACCATATAATATGACGTAATATGCAGTGTATCATTGAAAATACCTTATAATATAACGTAATATGCAGTGTATCATTGAAAATACCTTCTAATATATCGTAGTTTATCATTGAAAATACCTTATAACATATCGTAATATGCAGTGTATCATTGAAAATACCTTATAACATATCGTAATATGCAGTGTATCATTGAAAATACCTTATAATATAACGTAATATGCAGTGAATCATTGAAAATACCTTATAATATAACGTAATATGCAGTGTATCATTGAAAATACCTTATAACATATCATAATATGCAGTGTATCATTGAAAATACCTTCTAATATAACGTAATATGCAGTGTATCATTGAAAATACCTTATAATATAACGTAATATGCAGTGTATCATTGAAAATACCTTATAATATATAGTAATTTGTAGTGTATCTTTGAAAATACCTTATAATATATAGTAATTTGTAGTGTATCATTGAAAATACCATGTAATATAACGTAATATACAGTGTATCAGCGAAAATACCTTCTAATATATCGTAGTTTATCATTGAAAATACCTTATAATATAACGTAATATGCAGTGTATCATTGAAAATACCATGTAATATAACGTAATATACAGTGTATCTTTGAAAATACCTTATAATATAACGAAATATGCAGTGTATCATTGAAAACACCTTCTAAAATATCGTAGTTTCTCATTGAAAATACCTTATAATATAACGTAATATGCAGTGTATCATTGAAAATACCATGTAATATAACGTAATATACAGTGTATCATTGAAAATACCTTATAATATAACGTAATATGCAGTGTATCATTGGCAATACCATATAATATGACGTAATATGCAGTGTATAATTGAAAATACCTTATAATATAACGTAATATGCAGTGTATCATTGAAAATACCTTCTAATATATCGTAGTTTATCATTGAAAATACCTTATAACATATCGTAATATGCAGTGTATCATTGAAAATACCTTATAACATATCGTAATATGCAGTGTATCATTGAAAATACCTTATAATATAACGTAATATGCCGTGAATAATTGAAAATACCTTATAATATAACGTAATATGCAGTGTATCATTGAAAATACCATGTAATAAATAACGTAATATACAGTGTATCATTGAAAATACCTTATAATATAACGTAATATGCAGTGTATCATTGAAAACACCTTCTAAAATATCGTAGTTTCTCATTGAAAATACCTTATAACATATCGTAATATGCAGTGTATCATTGAAAATACCTTATAACATATCGTAATATGCAGTGTATCATTGAAAATACCTTATAATATAACGTAATATGCAGTGAATCATTGAAAATACCTTATAATATAACGTAATATGCAGTGTATCATTGAAAATACCTTATAACATATCATAATATGCAGTGTATCATTGAAAATACCTTCTAATATAACGTAATATGCAGTGTATCATTGAAAATACCTTGTAATATAACGTAATATGCAGTGTATCATTGAAAATACCTTATAATATATAGTAATTTGTAGTGTATCTTTGAAAATACCTTATAATATATAGTAATTTGTAGTGTATCATTGAAAATACCATGTAATATAACGTAATATACAGTGTATCAGCGAAAATACCTTCTAATATATCGTAGTTTATCATTGAAAATACCTTATAATATAACGTAATATGCAGTGTATCATTGAAAATACCATGTAATATAACGTAATATACAGTGTATCTTTGAAAATACCTTATAATATAACGAAATATGCAGTGTATCATTGAAAACACCTTCTAAAATATCGTAGTTTCTCATTGAAAATACCTTATAATATAACGTAATATGCAGTGTATCATTGAAAATACCATGTAATATAACGTAATATACAGTGTATCATTGAAAATACCTTATAATATAACGTAATATGCAGTGTATCATTGGCAATACCATATAATATGACGTAATATGCAGTGTATAATTGAAAATACCTTATAATATAACGTAATATGCAGTGTATCATTGAAAATACCTTCTAATATATCGTAGTTTATCATTGAAAATACCTTATAACATATCGTAATATGCAGTGTATCATTGAAAATACCTTATAACATATCGTAATATGCAGTGTATCATTGAAAATACCTTATAATATAACGTAATATGCCGTGAATAATTGAAAATACCTTATAATATAACGTAATATGCAGTGTATCATTGAAAATACCATGTAATAAATAACGTAATATACAGTGTATCATTGAAAATACCTTATAATATAACGTAATATGCAGTGTATCATTGAAAACACCTTCTAAAATATCGTAGTTTCTCATTGAAAATACCTTATAATATAACGTAATATGCAGTGTATCATTGAAAATACCATGTAATATAACGTAATATACAGTGTATCATTGAAAATACCTTATAATATAACGTAATATGCAGTGTATCATTGGCAATACCATATAATATGACGTAATATGCAGTGTATAATTGAAAATACCTTATAATATAACGTAATATGCAGTGTATCATTGAAAATACCTTCTAATATATCGTAGTTTATCATTGAAAATACCTTATAACATATCGTAATATGCAGTGTATCATTGAAAATACCTTATAACATATCGTAATATGCAGTGTATCATTGAAAATACCTTATAATATAACGTAATATGCCGTGAATCATTGAAAATACCTTATAATATAACGTAATATGCAGTGTATCATTGAAAATACCATGTAATAAATAACGTAATATACAGTGTATCATTGAAAATACCTTATAATATAACGTAATATGCAGTGTATCATTGAAAATACCTTATAATATAACGTAATATGCAGTGTATCATTGGAAATACCTTATAATATATCGTAGTTTATCATTGAAAATTCCTTATAATATAACGTAATATGCAGTGTATCATTGGCAATACCATATAATATGACGTAATATGCAGTGTATCATTGAAAATACCTTATAATATAACGTAATATGCAGTGTATCATTGAAAATACCTTCTAATATATCGTAGTTTATCATTGAAAATACCTTATAACATATCGTAATATGCAGTGTATCATTGAAAATACCTTATAACATATCGTAATATGCAGTGTATCATTGAAAATACCTTATAATATAACGTAATATGCAGTGAATCATTGAAAATACCTTATAATATAACGTAATATGCAGTGTATCATTGAAAATACCTTATAACATATCATAATATGCAGTGTATCATTGAAAATACCTTCTAATATAACGTAATATGCAGTGTATCATTGAAAATACCTTATAATATAACGTAATATGCAGTGTATCATTGAAAATACCTTATAATATATAGTAATTTGTAGTGTATCTTTGAAAATACCTTATAATATATAGTAATTTGTAGTGTATCATTGAAAATACCATGTAATATAACGTAATATACAGTGTATCAGCGAAAATACCTTCTAATATATCGTAGTTTATCATTGAAAATACCTTATAATATAACGTAATATGCAGTGTATCATTGAAAATACCATGTAATATAACGTAATATACAGGGTATCTTTGAAAATACCTTATAATATAACGAAATATGCAGTGTATCATTGAAAACACCTTCTAAAATATCGTAGTTTCTCATTGAAAATACCTTATAATATAACGTAATATGCAGTGTATCATTGAAAATACCATGTAATATAACGTAATATACAGTGTATCATTGAAAATACCTTATAATATAACGTAATATGCAGTGTATCATTGGCAAAACCATATAATATGACGTAATATGCAGTGTATAATTGAAAATACCTTATAATATAACGTAATATGCAGTGTATCATTGAAAATACCATGTAATAAATAACGTAATATACAGTGTATCATTGAAAATACCTTTTAATATAACGTAATATGCAGTGTATCAATGAAAATACCTTATAATATAACGTAATATGCAGTGTATCATTGAAAATACCTTATAACATATCCTAATATGCAGTGTATTATTGAAAAAACCTTGTAATATAACGTAATATGCAGTGTATCATTGAAAATACCTTGTAATATAACGTAATATGCAGTGTATCATTGAAAATACCTTATAATATATAGTAATTTGTAGTGTATCTTTGAAAATACCTTATAATATATAGTAATTTGTAGTGTATCATTGAAAATACCATGTAATATAACGTAATATACAGTGTATCAGCGAAAATACCTTCTAATATATCGTAGTTTATCATTGAAAATACCTTATAATATAACGTAATATGCAGTGTATCATTGAAAATACCATGTAATATAACGTAATATACAGTGTATCATTGAAAATACCTTATAATATAACGTAATATGCAGTGTATCATTGAAAATACCTTCTAATATATCGTAGTTTATCATTGAAAATACCTTATAACATACCGTAATATGCAGTGTATCATTGAAAATACCTTATAATATAACGTAATATGCAGTGAATCATTGAAAATACCTTATAATATAACGTAATATGCAGTGTATCATTGAAAATACCATGTAATATATAACGTAATATACAGTGTATCATTGAAAATACCTTATAATATAACGTAATATGCAGTGTATCATTGAAAATACCTTACGATATATCGTAGTTTATCATTGAAAATACCTTATAATATAACGTAATATGCAGTGTATCATTGAAAGTACCTTATAATATAACGTAATATGCAGTGTATCATTGAAAATACCTTATAATATAACGTAATATGCAGTGTATCATTGAAAATACCTTACGATATAACGTAATATGCAGTGTATCATTGAAAATACCTTATATCATATCGTAATATGCAGTGTATCATTGAAAATACCTTGTAATATAACGTAATATGCAGTGTATCATTGAAAATACCTTATAATATAACGTAATATGCAGTGTATCATTGAAAATACCTTACGATATAACGTAATATGCAGTGTATCATTGAAAATACCTTATATCATATTGTAATATGCAGTGTATCATTGAAAATACCTTGTAATATAACGTAATATGCAGTGTATCATTGAAAATACCTTATAATATAACGTAACATGCAGTATATCATTGAAAATACCTTATAATATAACGTAATATGCAATGTATCATTGAATATACCTTATAATATAGCGTAATATGCAGTATATCATTGAAAATACCTTATAATATATCGTAATATGCAGTGTATCATTGAAAATACCTTATAATATAACGTAATATGCAGTGAATCATTGAAAATACCTTATAATATAACGTAATATGCAGTGTATCATTGAAAATACCATGTAATAAATAACGTAATATACAGTGTATCATTGAAAATACCTTATAATATAACGTAATATGCAGTGTATCAATGAAAATACCTTATAATATAACGTAATATGCAGTGTATCATTGAAAATACCTTATAACATATCCTAATATGCAGTGTATTATTGAAAAAACCTTCTAATATAACGTAATATGCAGTGTATCATTGAAAATACCTTGTAATATAACGTAATATGCAGTGTATCATTGAAAATACCTTATAATATATAGTAATTTGTAGTGTATCTTTGAAAATACCTTATACTATATAGTAATTTGTAGTGTATCATTGAAAATACCATGTAATATAACGTAATATACAGTGTATCAGCGAAAATACCTTCTAATATATCGTAGTTTATCATTGAAAATACCTTATAATATAACGTAATATGCAGTGCATCATTGAAAATACCATGTAATATAACGTAATATACAGTGTATCATTGAAAATACCTTATAATATAACGTAATATGCAGTGTATCATTGAAAATACCTTCTAATATATCGTAGTTTATCATTGAAAATACCTTATAACATACCGTAATATGCAGTGTATCATTGAAAATACCTTATAATATAACGTAATATGCAGTGAATCATTGAAAATACCTTATAATATAACGTAATATGCAGTGTATCATTGAAAATACCATGTAGTATATAACGTAATATACAGTGTATCATTGAAAATACCTTATAATATAACGTAATATGCAGTGTATCATTGAAAATACCTTACGATATATCGTAGTTTATCATTGAAAATACCTTATAATATAACGTAATATGCAGTGTATCATTGAAAATACCTTATAATATAACGTAATATGCAGTGTATCATAGAAAATACCATGTAATATAACGTAATATACAGTGTATCATTGAAAATACCTTATAATATAACGTAATATGCAGTGTATCATTGGCAATACCATATAATATGACGTAATATGCAGTGTATAATTGAAAATACCTTATAATATAACGTAATATGCAGTGTATCATTGAAAATACCTTCTAATATATCGTAGTTTATCATTGAAAATACCTTATAACATATCGTAATATGCAGTGTATCATTGAAAATACCTTATAACATATCGTAATATGCAGTGTATCATTGAAAATACCTTATAATATAACGTAATATGCCGTGAATCATTGAAAATACCTTATAATATAACGTAATATGCAGTGTATCATTGAAAATACCATGTAATAAATAACGTAATATACAGTGTATCATTGAAAATACCTTTTAATATAACGTAATATGCAGTGTATCATTGAAAATACCTTATAATATAACGTAATATGCAGTGTATCATTGAAAATACCTTGTAATATAACGTAATATGCAGTGTATCATTGAAAATACCTTATAATATATAGTAATTTGTAGTGTATCTTTGAAAATACCTTATAATATATAGTAATTTGTAGTGTATCATTGAAAATACCATGTAATATAACGTAATATACAGTGTATCAGCGAAAATACCTTCTAATATATCGTAGTTTATCATTGAAAATACCTTATAATATAACGTAATATGCAGTGTATCATTGAAAATACCATGTAATATAACGTAATATGCAGTGTATCATTGAAAATACCTTATAATATAACGTAATATGCAGTATATCATTGAAAATACCTTCTAATATATCGTAGTTTATCATTGAAAATACCTTATAACATACCGTAATATGCAGTGTATCATTGAAAATACCTTATAATATAACGTAATATGCAGTGTATCATTGAAAATACCTTATAATATAACGTAATATGCAGTGTATCATTGAAAATACCATGTAATATATAACGTAATATACAGTGTATCATTGAAAATACCTTATAATATAACGTAATATGCAGTGTATCATTGAAAATACCTTACGATATATCGTAGTTTATCATTGAAAATACCTTATAATATAACGTAATATGCAGTGTATCATTGAAAGTACCTTATAATATAACGTAATATGCAGTGTATCATTGAAAATACCTTACGATATATCGTAGTTTATCATTGAAAATACCTTATAATATAACGTAATATGCAGTGTATCATTGAAAGTACCTTATAATATAACGTAATATGCAGTGTATCATTGAAAATACCTTATAACATATCGTAATATGCAGTGTATCATTGAAAATACCTTATAATATAACGTAATATGCAGTGTATCATTGAAAATACCTTATAATATAACGTAATATGCAGTGTATCATTGAAAATACCTTATAACATATCATAATATGCAGTGTATCATTGAAAATACCTTCTAATATAACGTAATATGCAGTGTATCATTGAAAATACCTTATAATATAACGTAATATGCAGTGTATCATTGAAAATACCTTATAATATATAGTAATTTGTAGTGTATCTTTGAAAATACCTTATAATATATAGTAATTTGTAGTGTATCATTGAAAATACCATGTAATATAACGTAATATACAGTGTATCAGCGAAAATACCTTCTAATATATCGTAGTTTATCATTGAAAATACCTTATAATATAACGTAATATGCAGTGTATCATTGAAAATACCATGTAATATAACGTAATATACAGTGTATCTTTGAAAATACCTTATAATATAACGAAATATGCAGTGTATCATTGAAAACACCTTCTAAAATATCGTAGTTTCTCATTGAAAATACCTTATAATATAACGTAATATGCAGTGTATCATTGAAAATACCATATAATATAACGTAATATACAGTGTATCATTGAAAATACCTTATAATATAACGTAATATGCAGTGTATCATTGGCAATACCATATAATATGACGTAATATGCAGTGTATAATTGAAAATACCTTATAATATAACGTAATATGCAGTGTATCATTGAAAATACCTTCTAATATATCGTAGTTTATCATTGAAAATACCTTATAACATATCGTAATATGCAGTGTATCATTGAAAATACCTTATAACATATCGTAATATGCAGTGTATCATTGAAAATACCTTATAATATAACGTAATATGCCGTGAATCATTGAAAATACCTTATAATATAACGTAATATGCAGTGTATCATTGAAAATACCATGTAATAAATAACGTAATATACAGTGTATCATTGAAAATACCTTATAATATAACGTAATATGCAGTGTATCATTGAAAATGCCTTATAATATAACGTAATATGCAGTGTATCATTGGAAATACCTTATAATATATCGTAGTTTATCATTGAAAATTCCTTATAATATAACGTAATATGCAGTGTATCATTGGCAATACCATATAATATGACGTAATATGCAGTGTATAATTGAAAATACCTTATAATATAACGTAATATGCAGTGTATCATTGAAAATACCTTATAACATATCCTAATATGCAGTGTATTATTGAAAAAACCTTCTAATATAACGTAATATGCAGTGTATCATTGAAAATACCTTGTAATATAACGTAATATGCAGTGTATCATTGAAAATACCTTATAATATATAGTAATTTGTAGTGTATCTTTGAAAATACCTTATACTATATAGTAATTTGTAGTGTATCATTGAAAATACCATGTAATATAACGTAATATACAGTGTATCAGCGAAAATACCTTCTAATATATCGTAGTTTATCATTGAAAATACCTTATAATATAACGTAATATGCAGTGCATCATTGAAAATACCATGTAATATAACGTAATATACAGTGTATCATTGAAAATACCTTATAATATAACGTAATATGCAGTGTATCATTGAAAATACCTTCTAATATATCGTAGTTTATCATTGAAAATACCTTATAACATACCGTAATATGCAGTGTATCATTGAAAATACCTTATAATATAACGTAATATGCAGTGTATCATTGAAAATACCTTATAATATAACGTAATATGCAGTGTATCATTGAAAATACCATGTAGTATATAACGTAATATACAGTGTATCATTGAAAATACCTTATAATATAACGTAATATGCAGTGTATCATTGAAAATACCTTACGATATATCGTAGTTTATCATTGAAAATACCTTATAATATAACGTAATATGCAGTGTATCATTGAAAATACCTTATAATATAACGTAATATGCAGTGTATCATTGAAAATACCATGTAATATAACGTAATATACAGTGTATCATTGAAAATACCTTTTAATATAACGTAATATGCAGTGTATCAATGAAAATACCTTATAATATAACGTAATATGCAGTGTATCATTGAAAATACCTTGTAATATAACGTAATATGCAGTGTATCATTGAAAATACCTTATAATATATAGTAATTTGTAGTGTATCTTTGAAAATACCTTATAATATATAGTAATTTGTAGTGTATCATTGAAAATACCATGTAATATAACGTAATATACAGTGTATCAGCGAAAATACCTTCTAATATATCGTAGTTTATCATTGAAAATACCTTATAATATAACGTAATATGCAGTGTATCATTGAAAATACCATGTAATATAACGTAATATACAGTGTATCATTGAAAATACCTTATAATATAACGTAATATGCAGTATATCATTGAAAATACCTTCTAATATATCGTAGTTTATCATTGAAAATACCTTATAACATACCGTAATATGCAGTGTATCATTGAAAATACCTTATAATATAACGTAATATGCAGTGAATCATTGAAAATACCTTATAATATAACGTAATATGCAGTGTATCATTGAAAATACCATGTAATATATAACGTAATATACAGTGTATCATTGAAAATACCTTATAATATAACGTAATATGCAGTGTATCATTGAAAATACCTTACGATATATCGTAGTTTATCATTGAAAATACCTTATAATATAACGTAATATGCAGTGTATCATTGAAAGTACCTTATAATATAACGTAATATGCAGTGTATCATTGAAAATACCTTACGATATATCGTAGTTTATCATTGAAAATACCTTATAATATAACGTAATATGCAGTGTATCATTGAAAGTACCTTATAATATAACGTAATATGCAGTGTATCATTGAAAATACCTTATAACATATCGTAATATGCAGTGTATCATTGAAAATACCTTATAATATAACGTAATATGCAGTGAATCATTGAAAATACCTTATAATATAACGTAATATGCAGTGTATCATTGAAAATACCTTATAACATATCATAATATGCAGTGTATCATTGAAAATACCTTCTAATATAACGTAATATGCAGTGTATCATTGAAAATACCTTATAATATAACGTAATATGCAGTGTATCATTGAAAATACCTTATAATATATAGTAATTTGTAGTGTATCTTTGAAAATACCTTATAATATATAGTAATTTGTAGTGTATCATTGAAAATACCATGTAATATAACGTAATATACAGTGTATCAGCGAAAATACCTTCTAATATATCGTAGTTTATCATTGAAAATACCTTATAATATAACGTAATATGCAGTGTATCATTGAAAATACCATGTAATATAACGTAATATACAGTGTATCTTTGAAAATACCTTATAATATAACGAAATATGCAGTGTATCATTGAAAACACCTTCTAAAATATCGTAGTTTCTCATTGAAAATACCTTATAATATAACGTAATATGCAGTGTATCATCGAAAATACCATGTAATATAACGTAATATACAGTGTATCATTGAAAATACCTTATAATATAACGTAATATGCAGTGTATCATTGGCAATACCATATAATATGACGTAATATGCAGTGTATAATTGAAAATACCTTATAATATAACGTAATATGCAGTGAATCATTGAAAATACCTTATAATATAACGTAATATGCAGTGTATCATTGAAAATACCATGTAGTATATAACGTAATATACAGTGTATCATTGAAAATACCTTATAATATAACGTAATATGCAGTGTATCATTGAAAATACCTTACGATATATCGTAGTTTATCATTGAAAATACCTTATAATATAACGTAATATGCAGTGTATCATTGAAAATACCTTATAATATAACGTAATATGCAGTGTATCATAGAAAATACCATGTAATATAACGTAATATACAGTGTATCATTGAAAATACCTTTTAATATAACGTAATATGCAGTGTATCAATGAAAATACCTTATAATATAACGTAATATGCAGTGTATCATTGAAAATACCTTGTAATATAACGTAATATGCAGTGTATCATTGAAAATACCTTATAATATATAGTAATTTGTAGTGTATCTTTGAAAATACCTTATAATATATAGTAATTTGTAGTGTATCATTGAAAATACCATGTAATATAACGTAATATACAGTGTATCAGCGAAAATACCTTCTAATATATCGTAGTTTATCATTGAAAATACCTTATAATATAACGTAATATGCAGTGTATCATTGAAAATACCATGTAATATAACGTAATATACAGTGTATCATTGAAAATACCTTATAATATAACGTAATATGCAGTATATCATTGAAAATACCTTCTAATATATCGTAGTTTATCATTGAAAATACCTTATAACATACCGTAATATGCAGTGTATCATTGAAAATACCTTATAATATAACGTAATATGCAGTGAATCATTGAAAATACCTTATAATATAACGTAATATGCAGTGTATCATTGAAAATACCATGTAATATATAACGTAATATACAGTGTATCATTGAAAATACCTTATAATATAACGTAATATGCAGTGTATCATTGAAAATACCTTACGATATATCGTAGTTTATCATTGAAAATACCTTATAATATAACGTAATATGCAGTGTATCATTGAAAATACCTTATAATATAACGTAATATGCAGTGTATCATTGAAAATACCTTACGATATATCGTAGTTTATCATTGAAAATACCTTATAATATAACGTAATATGCAGTGTATCATTGAAAGTACCTTATAATATAACGTAATATGCAGTGTATCATTGAAAATACCTTATAACATATCGTAATATGCAGTGTATCATTGAAAATACCTTATAATATAACGTAATATGCAGTGAATCATTGAAAATACCTTATAATATAACGTAATATGCAGTGTATCATTGAAAATACCTTATAACATATCATAATATGCAGTGTATCATTGAAAATACCTTCTAATATAACGTAATATGCAGTGTATCATTGAAAATACCTTGTAATATAACGTAATATGCAGTGTATCATTGAAAATACCTTATAATATATAGTAATTTGTAGTGTATCTTTGAAAATACCTTATAATATATAGTAATTTGTAGTGTATCATTGAAAATACCATGTAATATAACGTAATATACAGTGTATCAGCGAAAATACCTTCTAATATATCGTAGTTTATCATTGAAAATACCTTATAATATAACGTAATATGCAGTGTATCATTGAAAATACCATGTAATATAACGTAATATACAGTGTATCTTTGAAAATACCTTATAATATAACGAAATATGCAGTGTATCATTGAAAACACCTTCTAAAATATCGTAGTTTCTCATTGAAAATACCTTATAATATAACGTAATATGCAGTGTATCATTGAAAATACCATGTAATATATAACGTAATATACAGTGTATCATTGAAAATACCTTATAATATAACGTAATATGCAGTGTATCATTGAAAATACCTTACGATATATCGTAGTTTATCATTGAAAATACCTTATAATATAACGTAATATGCAGTGTATCATTGAAAGTACCTTATAATATAACGTAATATGCAGTGTATCATTGAAAATACCTTACGATATATCGTAGTTTATCATTGAAAATACCTTATAATATAACGTAATATGCAGTGTATCATTGAAAGTACCTTATAATATAACGTAATATGCAGTGTATCATTGAAAATACCTTATAACATATCGTAATATGCAGTGTATCATTGAAAATACCTTATAATATAACGTAATATGCAGTGAATCATTGAAAATACCTTATAATATAACGTAATATGCAGTGTATCATTGAAAATACCTTATAACATATCATAATATGCAGTGTATCATTGAAAATACCTTCTAATATAACGTAATATGCAGTGTATCATTGAAAATACCTTATAATATAACGTAATATGCAGTGTATCATTGAAAATACCTTATAATATATAGTAATTTGTAGTGTATCTTTGAAAATACCTTATAATATATAGTAATTTGTAGTGTATCATTGAAAATACCATGTAATATAACGTAATATACAGTGTATCAGCGAAAATACCTTCTAATATATCGTAGTTTATCATTGAAAATACCTTATAATATAACGTAATATGCAGTGTATCATTGAAAATACCATGTAATATAACGTAATATACAGTGTATCTTTGAAAATACCTTATAATATAACGAAATATGCAGTGTATCATTGAAAACACCTTCTAAAATATCGTAGTTTCTCATTGAAAATACCTTATAATATAACGTAATATGCAGTGTATCATCGAAAATACCATGTAATATAACGTAATATACAGTGTATCATTGAAAATACCTTATAATATAACGTAATATGCAGTGTATCATTGGCAATACCATATAATATGACGTAATATGCAGTGTATAATTGAAAATACCTTATAATATAACGTAATATGCAGTGAATCATTGAAAATACCTTATAATATAACGTAATATGCAGTGTATCATTGAAAATACCATGTAGTATATAACGTAATATACAGTGTATCATTGAAAATACCTTATAATATAACGTAATATGCAGTGTATCATTGAAAATACCTTACGATATATCGTAGTTTATCATTGAAAATACCTTATAATATAACGTAATATGCAGTGTATCATTGAAAATACCTTATAATATAACGTAATATGCAGTGTATCATAGAAAATACCATGTAATATAACGTAATAAACAGTGTATCATTGAAAATACCTTTGAATATAACGTAATATGCAGTGTATCATTGAAAATACCTTATAATATAACGTAATATGCAGTGTATCTATGAAAATACCTTGTAATATAACGTAATATGCAGTGTATCATTGAAAATACCTTATAATATATAGTAATTTGTAGTGTATCTTTGAAAATACCTTATAATATATAGTAATTTGTAGTGTATCATTGAAAATACCATGTAATATAACGTAATATACAGTGTATCAGCGAAAATACCTTCTAATATATCGTAGTTTATCATTGAAAATACCTTATAATATAACGTAATATGCAGTGTATCATTGAAAATACCATGTAATATAACGTAATATACAGTGTATCATTGAAAATACCTTATAATATAACGTAATATGCAGTATATCATTGAAAATACCTTCTAATATATCGTAGTTTATCATTGAAAATACCTTATAACATACCGTAATATGCAGTGTATCATTGAAAATACCTTATAATATAACGTAATATGCAGTGAATCATTGAAAATACCTTATAATATAACGTAATATGCAGTGTATCATTGAAAATACCATGTAATATATAACGTAATATACAGTGTATCATTGAAAATACCTTATAATATAACGTAATATGCAGTGTATCATTGAAAATACCTTACGATATATCGTAGTTTATCATTGAAAATACCTTATAATATAACGTAATATGCAGTGTATCATTGAAAATACCTTATAATATAACGTAATATGCAGTGTATCATTGAAAATACCTTACGATATATCGTAGTTTATCATTGAAAATACCTTATAATATAACGTAATATGCAGTGTATCATTGAAAGTACCTTATAATATAACGTAATATGCAGTGTATCATTGAAAATACCTTATAACATATCGTAATATGCAGTGTATCATTGAAAATACCTTATAATATAACGTAATATGCAGTGAATCATTGAAAATACCTTATAATATAACGTAATATGCAGTGTATCATTGAAAATACCTTATAACATATCATAATATGCAGTGTATCATTGAAAATACCTTCTAATATAACGTAATATGCAGTGTATCATTGAAAATACCTTATAATATAACGTAATATGCAGTGTATCATTGAAAATACCTTATAATATATAGTAATTTGTAGTGTATCTTTGAAAATACCTTATAATATATAGTAATTTGTAGTGTATCATTGAAAATACCATGTAATATAACGTAATATACAGTGTATCAGCGAAAATACCTTCTAATATATCGTAGTTTATCATTGAAAATACCTTATAATATAACGTAATATGCAGTGTATCATTGAAAATACCATGTAATATAACGTAATATACAGTGTATCTTTGAAAATACCTTATAATATAACGAAATATGCAGTGTATCATTGAAAACACCTTCTAAAATATCGTAGTTTCTCATTGAAAATACCTTATAATATAACGTAATATGCAGTGTATCATCGAAAATACCATGTAATATAACGTAATATACAGTGTATCATTGAAAATACCTCATTGGCAATACCATATAATATGACGTAATATGCAGTGTATAATTGAAAATACCTTATAATATAACGAAATATGCAGTGTATCATTGAAAATACCTTCTAATATATCGTAGTTTATCATTGAAAATACCTTATAACATATCGTAATATGCAGTGTATCATTGAAAATACCTTATAACATATCGTAATATGCAGTGTATCATTGAAAATACCTTATAATATAACGTAATATGCCGTGAATCATTGAAAATACCTTATAATATAACGTAATATGCAGTGTATCATTGAAAATACCATGTAATAAATAACGTAATATACAGTGTATCATTGAAAATACCTTATAATATAACGTAATATGCAGTGTATCATTGAAAATACCTTATAATATAACGTAATATGCAGTGTATCATTGGAAATACCTTATAATATATCGTAGTTTATCATTGAAAATTCCTTATAATATAACGTAATATGCAGTGTATCATTGGCAATACCATATAATATGACGTAATATGCAGTGTATCATTGAAAATACCTTATAATATAACGTAATATGCAGTGTATCATTGAAAATACCTTCTAATATATCGTAGTTTATCATTGAAAATACCTTATAACATATCGTAATATGCAGTGTATCATTGAAAATACCTTATAACATATCGTAATATGCAGTGTATCATTGAAAATACCTTATAATATAACGTAATATGCAGTGAATCATTGAAAATACCTTATAATATAACGTAATATGCAGTGTATCATTGAAAATACCTTATAACATATCATAATATGCAGTGTATCATTGAAAATACCTTCTAATATAACGTAATATGCAGTGTATCATTGAAAATACCTTATAATATATCGTAATATGCAGTGTATCATTGAAAATACCTTATAATATATAGTAATTTGTAGTGTATCTTTGAAAATACCTTATAATATATAGTAATTTGTAGTGTATCATTGAAAATACCATGTAATATAACGTAATATACAGTGTATCAGCGAAAATACCTTCTAATATATCGTAGTTTATCATTGAAAATACCTTATAATATAACGTAATATGCAGTGTATCATTGAAAATACCATGTAATATAACGTAATATACAGGGTATCTTTGAAAATACCTTATAATATAACGAAATATGCAGTGTATCATTGAAAACACCTTCTAAAATATCGTAGTTTCTCATTGAAAATACCTTATAATATAACGTAATATGCAGTGTATCATTGAAAATACCATGTAATATAACGTAATATACAGTGTATCATTGAAAATACCTTATAATATAACGTAATATGCAGTGTATCATTGGCAAAACCATATAATATGACGTAATATGCAGTGTATAATTGAAAATACCTTATAATATAACGTAATATGCAGTGTATCATTGAAAATACCATGTAATAAATAACGTAATATACAGTGTATCATTGAAAATACCTTTTAATATAACGTAATATGCAGTGTATCAATGAAAATACCTTATAATATAACGTAATATGCAGTGTATCATTGAAAATACCTTATAACATATCCTAATATGCAGTGTATTATTGAAAAAACCTTCTAATATAACGTAATATGCAGTGTATCATTGAAAATACCTTGTAATATAACGTAATATGCAGTGTATCATTGAAAATACCTTATAATATATAGTAATTTGTAGTGTATCTTTGAAAATACCTTATAATATATAGTAATTTGTAGTGTATCATTGAAAATACC
This sequence comes from Lasioglossum lativentre, assembly GCA_916610255.1. Taxonomy (NCBI): domain Eukaryota; kingdom Metazoa; phylum Arthropoda; class Insecta; order Hymenoptera; family Halictidae; genus Lasioglossum; species Lasioglossum lativentre. The sequence continues at coordinate 86,776 of CAKAJI010000660.1, read as the reverse complement.
ATGTAATATAACGTAATATACAGTGTATCAGCGAAAATACCTTCTAATATATCGTAGTTTATCATTGAAAATACCTTATAATATAACGTAATATGCAGTGTATCATTGAAAATACCATGTAATATAACGTAATATACAGTGTATCATTGAAAATACCTTATAATATAACGTAATATGCAGTGTATCATTGAAAATACCTTCTAATATATCGTAGTTTATCATTGAAAATACCTTATAACATACCGTAATATGCAGTGTATCATTGAAAATACCTTATAATATAACGTAATATGCAGTGAATCATTGAAAATACCTTATAATATAACGTAATATGCAGTGTATCATTGAAAATACCATGTAATATATAACGTAATATACAGTGTATCATTGAAAATACCTTATAATATAACGTAATATGCAGTGTATCATTGAAAATACCTTACGATATATCGTAGTTTATCATTGAAAATACCTTATAATATAACGTAATATGCAGTGTATCATTGAAAGTACCTTATAATATAACGTAATATGCAGTGTATCATTGAAAATACCTTATAATATAACGTAATATGCAGTGTATCATTGAAAATACCTTACGATATAACGTAATATGCAGTGTATCATTGAAAATACCTTATATCATATTGTAATATGCAGTGTATCATTGAAAATACCTTGTAATATAACGTAATATGCAGTGTATCATTGAAAATACCTTATAATATAACGTAATATGCAGTGTATCATTGAAAATACCTTACGATATAACGTAATATGCAGTGTATCATTGAAAATACCTTATATCATATTGTAATATGCAGTGTATCATTGAAAATACCTTGTAATATAACGTAATATGCAGTGTATCATTGAAAATACCTTATAATATAACGTAACATGCAGTATATCATTGAAAATACCTTATAATATAACGTAATATGCAGTGTATCATTGAATATACCTTATAATATAGCGTAATATGCAGTATATCATTGAAAATACCTTATAATATATCGTAATATGCAGTGTATCATTGAAAATACCTTATAATATAACGTAATATGCAGTGAATCATTGAAAATACCTTATAATATAACGTAATATGCAGTGTATCATTGAAAATACCATGTAATAAATAACGTAATATACAGTGTATCATTGAAAATACCTTATAATATAACGTAATATGCAGTGTATCAATGAAAATACCTTATAATATAACGTAATATGCAGTGTATCATTGAAAATACCTTCTAATATATCGTAGTTTATCATTGAAAATACCTTATAATATAACGTAATATGCAGTGCATCATTGAAAATACCATGTAATATAACGTAATATACAGTGTATCATTGAAAATACCTTATAATATAACGTAATATGCAGTGTATCATTGAAAATACCTTCTAATATATCGTAGTTTATCATTGAAAATACCTTATAACATACCGTAATATGCAGTGTATCATTGAAAATACCTTATAATATAACGTAATATGCAGTGAATCATTGAAAATACCTTATAATATAACGTAATATGCAGTGTATCATTGAAAATACCATGTAGTATATAACGTAATATACAGTGTATCATTGAAAATACCTTATAATATAACGTAATATGCAGTGTATCATTGAAAATACCTTACGATATATCGTAGTTTATCATTGAAAATACCTTATAATATAACGTAATATGCAGTGTATCATTGAAAATACCTTATAATATAACGTAATATGCAGTGTATCATAGAAAATACCATGTAATATAACGTAATATACAGTGTATCATTGAAAATACCTTATAATATAACGTAATATGCAGTGTATCATTGGCAATACCATATAATATGACGTAATATGCAGTGTATAATTGAAAATACCTTATAATATAACGTAATATGCAGTGTATCATTGAAAATACCTTCTAATATATCGTAGTTTATCATTGAAAATACCTTATAACATATCGTAATATGCAGTGTATCATTGAAAATACCTTATAACATATCGTAATATGCAGTGTATCATTGAAAATACCTTATAATATAACGTAATATGCCGTGAATCATTGAAAATACCTTATAATATAACGTAATATGCAGTGTATCATTGAAAATACCATGTAATAAATAACGTAATATACAGTGTATCATTGAAAATACCTTTTAATATAACGTAATATGCAGTGTATCAATGAAAATACCTTATAATATAACGTAATATGCAGTGTATCATTGAAAATACCTTGTAATATAACGTAATATGCAGTGTATCATTGAAAATACCTTATAATATATAGTAATTTGTAGTGTATCTTTGAAAATACCTTATAATATATAGTAATTTGTAGTGTATCATTGAAAATACCATGTAATATAACGTAATATACAGTGTATCAGCGAAAATACCTTCTAATATATCGTAGTTTATCATTGAAAATACCTTATAATATAACGTAATATGCAGTGTATCATTGAAAATACCATGTAATATAACGTAATATACAGTGTATCATTGAAAATACCTTATAATATAACGTAATATGCAGTGTATCATTGAAAATACCTTCTAATATATCGTAGTTTATCATTGAAAATACCTTATAACATACCGTAATATGCAGTGTATCATTGAAAATACCTTATAATATAACGTAATATGCAGTGAATCATTGAAAATACCTTATAATATAACGTAATATGCAGTGTATCATTGAAAATACCATGTAATATATAACGTAATATACAGTGTATCATTGAAAATACCTTATAATATAACGTAATATGCAGTGTATCATTGAAAATACCTTACGATATATCGTAGTTTATCATTGAAAATACCTTATAATATAACGTAATATGCAGTGTATCATTGAAAGTACCTTATAATATAACGTAATATGCAGTGTATCATTGAAAATACCTTATAATATAACGTAATATGCAGTGTATCATTGAAAATACCTTACGATATAACGTAATATGCAGTGTATCATTGAAAATACCTTATAATATAACGTAATATGCAGTGTATCATTGAAAATACCTTACGATATATCGTAGTTTATCATTGAAAATACCTTATAATATAACGTAATATGCAGTGTATCATTGAAAGTACCTTATAATATAACGTAATATGCAGTGTATCATTGAAAATACCTTATAATATAACGTAATATGCAGTGTATCATTGAAAATACCTTGTAATATAACGTAATATGCAGTGTATCATTGAAAATACCTTATAATATAACGTAATATGCAGTGTATCATTGAAAATACCTTACGATATAACGTAATATGCAGTGTATCATTGAAAATACCTTATATCATATTGTAATATGCAGTGTATCATTGAAAATACCTTGTAATATAACGTAATATGCAGTGTATCATTGAAAATACCTTATAATATAACGTAACATGCAGTATATCATTGAAAATACCTTATAATATAACGTAATATGCAGTGTATCATTGAATATACCTTATAATATAGCGTAATATGCAGTATATCATTGAAAATACCTTATAATATAGCGTAATATGCAGTGTATCATTGAAAATACCTTATAATATAACGTAATATGCAGTGTATCATTGAAAATACCTTATAATATATCGTAATTTGTAGTGTATCATTGAAAATACCTTATAATATAACGTAATATGCAGTGTATCATTGAAAATACCTTATAATAAAACGTAATATGCAGTGTATCATTGAAAATGCCTTATAATATAACGTAATATGCAGTGTATCATTGGAAATACCTTATAATATATCGTAGTTTATCATTGAAAATTCCTTATAATATAACGTAATATGCAGTGTATCATTGGCAATACCATATAATATAACGTAATATGCAGTGTATCATTGAAAATACCATGTAATATAATGTAATATACAGTGTATCTTTGAAAATACCTTATAATATAACGAAATATGCAGTGTATCATTGAAAACACCTTCTAAAATATCGTAGTTTCTCATTGAAAATACCTTATAATATAACGTAATATGCAGTGTATCATTGAAAATACCATGTAATATAACGTAATATACAGTGTATCATTGAAAATACCTTATAATATAACGTAATATGCAGTGTATCATTGGCAATACCATATAATATGACGTAATATGCAGTGTATAATTGAAAATACCTTATAATATAACGAAATATGCAGTGTATCATTGAAAATACCTTCTAATATATCGTAGTTTATCATTGAAAATACCTTATAACATATCGTAATATGCAGTGTATCATTGAAAATACCTTATAACATATCGTAATATGCAGTGTATCATTGAAAATACCTTATAATATAACGTAATATGCAGTGAATCATTGAAAATACCTTATAATATAACGTAATATGCAGTGTATCATTGAAAATACCATGTAATAAATAACGTAATATACAGTGTATCATTGAAAATACCTTATAATATAACGTAATATGCAGTGTATCATTGAAAATACCTTATAATATAACGTAATATGCAGTGTATCATTGAAAATACCTTATAACATATCCTAATATGCAGTGTATTATTGAAAAAACCTTCTAATATAACGTAATATGCAGTGTATCATTGAAAATACCTTGTAATATAACGTAATATGCAGTGTATCATTGAAAATACCTTATAATATATAGTAATTTGTAGTGTATCTTTGAAAATACCTTATAATATATAGTAATTTGTAGTGTACCATTGAAAATACCATGTAATATAACGTAATATACAGTGTATCAGCGAAAATACCTTCTAATATATCGTAGTTTATCATTGAAAATACCTTATAATATAACGTAATATGCAGTGTATCATTGAAAATACCATGTAATATAACGTAATATACAGTGTATCATTGAAAATACCTTATAATATAACGTAATATGCAGTGTATCATTGAAAATACCATGTAGTATATAACGTAATATACAGTGTATCATTGAAAATACCTTATAATATAACGTAATATGCAGTATATCATTGAAAATACCTTACGATATATCGTAGTTTATCATTTAAAATACCTTATAATATAACGTAATATGCAGTGTATCATTGAAAGTACCTTATAATATAACGTAATATGCAGTGTATCATTGAAAATACCTTATAATATAACGTAATATGCAGTGTATCATTGAAAATACCTTACGATATAACGTAATATGCAGTGTATCATTGAAAATACCTTATATCATATTGTAATATGCAGTGTATCATTGAAAATACCTTGTAATATAACGTAATATGCAGTGTATCATTGAAAATACCTTATAATATAACGTAACATGCAGTATATCATTGAAAATACCTTATAATATAACGTAATATGCAGTGTATCATTGAATATACCTTATAATATAGCGTAATATGCAGTATATCATTGAAAATACCTTATAATATAGCGTAATATGCAGTGTATCATTGAAAATACCTTATAATATAACGTAATATGCAGTGTATCATTGAAAATACCTTATAATATATCGTAATTTGTAGTGTATCATTGAAAATACCTTATAATATAACGTAATATGCAGTGTATCATTGAAAATACCTTATAATAAAACGTAATATGCAGTGTATCATTGAAAATGCCTTATAATATAACGTAATATGCAGTGTATCATTGGCAATACCATATAATATGACGTAATATGCAGTGTATAATTGAAAATACCTTATAATATAACGTAATATGCAGTGTATCATTGAAAATACCTTATAATATATCGTAGTTTATCATTGAAAATACCTTATAACATATCGTAATATGCAGTGTATCATTGAAAATACCTTATAACATATCCTAATATGCAGTGTATCATTGAAAATACCTTATAATATAACGTAATATGCAGTGTATCATTGAAAATACCTTATATCATATTGTAATATGCAGTGTATCATTGAAAATACCTTGTAATATAACGTAATATGCAGTGTATCATTGAAAATACCTTATAATATAACGTAACATGCAGTATATCATTGAAAATACCTTATAATATAACGTAATATGCAGTGTATCATTGAATATACCTTATAATATAGCGTAATATGCAGTATATCATTGAAAATACCTTATAATATAGCGTAATATGCAGTGTATCATTGAAAATACCTTATAATATAACGTAATATGCAGTGTATCATTGAAAATACCTTATAATATATCGTAATTTGTAGTGTATCATTGAAAATACCTTATAATATAACGTAATATGCAGTGTATCATTGAAAATACCTTATAATAAAACGTAATATGCAGTGTATCATTGAAAATGCCTTATAATATAACGTAATATGCAGTGTATCATTGGAAATACCATGTAATATAACGTAATATACAGTGTATCATTGAAAATACCTTATAATATAACGTAATATGCAGTGTATCATTGGCAATACCATATAATATGACGTAATATGCAGTGTATAATTGAAAATACCTTATAATATAACGTAATATGCAGTGTATCATTGAAAATACCTTCTAATATATCGTAGTTTATCATTGAAAATACCTTATAACATATCGTAATATGCAGTGTATCATTGAAAATACCTTATAACATATCGTAATATGCAGTGTATCATTGAAAATACCTTATAATATAACGTAATATGCAGTGAATCATTGAAAATACCTTATAATATAACGTAATATGCAGTGTATCATTGAAAATACCATGTAATAAATAACGTAATATACAGTGTATCATTGAAAATACCTTATAATATAACGTAATATGCAGTGTATCAATGAAAATACCTTATAATATAACGTAATATGCAGTGTATCATTGAAAATACCTTATAACATATCCTAATATGCAGTGTATTATTGAAAAAACCTTCTAATATAACGTAATATGCAGTGTATCATTGAAAATACCTTATAATATAACGTAATATGCAGTGTATCATTGAAAATACCTTATAATATATAGTAATTTGTAGTGTATCTTTGAAAATACCTTATAATATATAGTAATTTGTAGTGTATCATTGAAAATACCATGTAATATAACGTAATATACAGTGTATCAGCGAAAATACCTTCTAATATATCGTAGTTTATCATTGAAAATACCTTATAATATAACGTAATATGCAGTGTATCATTGAAAATACCATGTAATATAACGTAATATACAGTGTATCATTGAAAATACCTTATAATATAACGTAATATGCAGTGTATCATTGAAAATACCTTCTAATATATCGTAGTTTATCATTGAAAATACCTTATAACATACCGTAATATGCAGTGTATCATTGAAAATACCTTATAATATAACGTAATATGCAGTGAATCATTGAAAATACCTTATAATATAACGTAATATGCAGTGTATCATTGAAAATACCATGTAGTATATAACGTAATATACAGTGTATCATTGAAAATACCTTATAATATAACGTAATATGCAGTGTATCATTGAAAATACCTTACGATATATCGTAGTTTATCATTTAAAATACCTTATAATATAACGTAATATGCAGTGTATCATTGAAAGTACCTTATAATATAACGTAATATGCAGTGTATCATTGAAAATACCTTATAATATAACGTAATATGCAGTGTATCATTGAAAATACCTTACGATATAACGTAATATGCAGTGTATCATTGAAAATACCTTATATCATATTGTAATATGCAGTGTATCATTGAAAATACCTTGTAATATAACGTAATATGCAGTGTATCATTGAAAATACCTTATAATATAACGTAACATGCAGTATATCATTGAAAATACCTTATAATATAACGTAATATGCAGTGTATCATTGAATATACCTTATAATATAGCGTAATATGCAGTATATCATTGAAAATACCTTATAATATAGCGTAATATGCAGTGTATCATTGAAAATACCTTATAATATAACGTAATATGCAGTGTATCATTGAAAATACCTTATAATATATCGTAATTTGTAGTGTATCATTGAAAATACCTTATAATATAACGTAATATGCAGTGTATCATTGAAAATACCTTATAATAAAACGTAATATGCAGTGTATCATTGAAAATGCCTTATAATATAACGTAATATGCAGTGTATCATTGGCAATACCATATAATATGACGTAATATGCAGTGTATAATTGAAAATACCTTATAATATAACGTAATATGCAGTGTATCATTGAAAATACCTTCTAATATATCGTAGTTTATCATTGAAAATACCTTATAACATATCGTAATATGCAGTGTATCATTGAAAATACCTTATAACATATCCTAATATGCAGTGTATCATTGAAAATACCTTCTAATATAACGTAATATGCAGTGTATCATTGAAAATACCTTGTAATATAACGTAATATGCAGTGTATCATTGAAAATACCTTATAATATATAGTAATTTGTAGTGTATCTTTGAACATACCTTATAATATATAGTAATTTGTAGTGTATCATTGAAAATACCATGTAATATAACGTAATATACAGTGTATCAGCGAAAATACCTTCTAATATATCGTAGTTTATCATTGAAAATACCTTATAATATAACGTAATATGCAGTGTATCATTGAAAATACCATGTAATATAACGTAATATACAGTGTATCTTTGAAAATACCTTATAATATAACGTAATATGCAGTGTATCATTGAAAATACCTTATAATATAACGTAATATGCAGTGTATCATTGAAAATACCTTATAATATAACGTAATATGCAGTGTATCATTGAAAATACCATGTAGTATATAACGTAATATACAGTGTATCATTGAAAATACCTTATAATATAACGTAATATGCAGTGTATCATTGAAAATACCTTACGATATATCGTAGTTTATCATTGAAAATACCTTATAATATAACGTAATATGCAGTGTATCATTGAAAGTACCTTATAATATAACGTAATATGCAGTGTATCATTGAAAATACCTTATAATATAACGTAATATGCAGTGTATCATTGAAAATATCTTACGATATAACGTAATATGCAGTGTATCATTGAAAATACCTTATATCATATTGTAATATGCAGTGTATCATTGAAAATACCTTGTAATATAACGTAATATGCAGTGTATCATTGAAAATACCTTATAATATAACGTAACATGCAGTATATCATTGAAAATACCTTATAATATAACGTAATATGCAGTGTATCATTGAATATACCTTATAATATAGCGTAATATGCAGTATATCATTGAAAATACCTTATAATATAGCGTAATATGCAGTGTATCATTGAAAATACCTTATAATATAACGTAATATGCAGTGTATCATTGAAAATACCTTATAATATATCGTAATTTGTAGTGTATCATTGAAAATACCTTATAATATAACGTAATATGCAGTGTATCATTGAAAATACCTTATAATAAAACGTAATATGCAGTGTATCATTGAAAATGCCTTATAATATAACGTAATATGCAGTGTATCATTGGCAATACCATATAATATGACGTAATATGCAGTGTATAATTGAAAATACCTTATAATATAACGTAATATGCAGTGTATCATTGAAAATACCTTCTAATATATCGTAGTTTATCATTGAAAATACCTTATAACATATCGTAATATGCAGTGTATCATTGAAAATACCTTATAACATATCCTAATATGCAGTGTATCATTGAAAATACCTTCTAATATAACGTAATATGCAGTGTATCATTGAAAATACCTTGTAATATAACGTAATATGCAGTGTATCATTGAAAATACCTTATAATATATAGTAATTTGTAGTGTATCTTTGAACATACCTTATAATATATAGTAATTTGTAGTGTATCATTGAAAATACCATGTAATATAACGTAATATACAGTGTATCAGCGAAAATACCTTCTAATATATCGTAGTTTATCATAGAAAATGCCTTATAATATAACGTAATATGCAGTGTATCATTGAAAATACCATGTAATATAACGTAATATACAGTGTATCTTTGAAAATACCTTATAATATAACGTAATATGCAGTGTATCATTGAAAATACCTTATAATATAACGTAATATGCAGTGTATCATTGAAAATACCTTATAATATAACGTAATATGCAGTGTATCATTGAAAATACCATGTAGTATATAACGTAATATACAGTGTATCATTGAAAATACCTTATAATATAACGTAATATGCAGTGTATCATTGAAAATACCTTACGATATATCGTAGTTTATCATTGAAAATACCTTATAATATAACGTAATATGCAGTGTATCATTGAAAGTACCTTATAATATAACGTAATATGCAGTGTATCATTGAAAATACCTTATAATATAACGTAATATGCAGTGTATCATTGAAAATACCTTACGATATAACGTAATATGCAGTGTATCATTGAAAATACCTTATATCATATTGTAATATGCAGTGTATCATTGAAAATACCTTGTAATATAACGTAATATGCAGTGTATCATTGAAAATACCTTATAATATAACGTAACATGCAGTATATCATTGAAAATACCTTATAATATAACGTAATATGCAGTGTATCATTGAATATACCTTATAATATAGCGTAATATGCAGTATATCATTGAAAATACCTTATAATATAGCGTAATATGCAGTGTATCATTGAAAATACCTTATAATATAACGTAATATGCAGTGTATCATTGAAAATACCTTATAATATATCGTAATTTGTAGTGTATCATTGAAAATACCTTATAATATAACGTAATATGCAGTGTATCATTGAAAATACCTTATAATAAAACGTAATATGCAGTGTATCATTGAAAATGCCTTATAATATAACGTAATATGCAGTGTATCATTGGCAATACCATATAATATGACGTAATATGCAGTGTATAATTGAAAATACCTTATAATATAACGTAATATGCAGTGTATCATTGAAAATACCTTCTAATATATCGTAGTTTATCATTGAAAATACCTTATAACATATCGTAATATGCAGTGTATCATTGAAAATACCTTATAACATATCCTAATATGCAGTGTATCATTGAAAATACCTTCTAATATAACGTAATATGCAGTGTATCATTGAAAATACCTTATATCATATTGTAATATGCAGTGTATCATTGAAAATACCTTGTAATATAACGTAATATGCAGTGTATCATTGAAAATACCTTATAATATAACGTAACATGCAGTGTATCATTGAAAATACCTTATAATATAACGTAATATGCAGTGTATCATTGAATATACCTTATAATATAGCGTAATATGCAGTATATCATTGAAAATACCTTATAATATAGCGTAATATGCAGTGTATCATTGAAAATACCTTATAATATAACGTAATATGCAGTGTATCATTGAAAATACCTTATAATATATCGTAATTTGTAGTGTATCATTGAAAATACCTTATAATATAACGTAATATGCAGTGTATCATTGAAAATACCTTATAATAAAACGTAATATGCAGTGTATCATTGAAAATGCCTTATAATATAACGTAATATGCAGTGTATCATTGGCAATACTATATAATATGACGTAATATGCAGTGTATAATTGAAAATACCTTATAATATAACGTAATATGCAGTGTATCATTGAAAATACCTTCTAATATATCGTAGTTTATCATTGAAAATACCTTATAACATATCGTAATATGCAGTGTATCATTGAAAATACCTTATAACATATCCTAATATGCAGTGTATCATTGAAAATACCTTCTAATATAACGTAATATGCAGTGTATCATTGAAAATACCTTGTAATATAACGTAATATGCAGTGTATCATTGAAAATACCTTATAATATATAGTAATTTGTAGTGTATCTTTGAACATACCTTATAATATATAGTAATTTGTAGTGTATCATTGAAAATACCATGTAATATAACGTAATATACAGTGTATCAGCGAAAATACCTTCTAATATATCGTAGTTTATCATTGAAAATACCTTATAATATAACGTAATATGCAGTGTATCATTGAAAATACCATGTAATATAACGTAATATACAGTGTATCTTTGAAAATACCTTATAATATAACGTAATATGCAGTGTATCATTGAAAATACCTTATAATATAACGTAATATGCAGTGAATCATTGAAAATACCTTATAATATAACGTAATATGCAGAGTATCATTGAAAATACCATGTAGTATATAACGTAATATACAGTGTATCATTGAAAATACCTTATAATATAACGTAATATGCAGTGTATCATTGAAAATACCTTATAATATAACGTAATATGCAGTGTATCATTGAAAATATCTTACGATATAACGTAATATGCAGTGTATCATTGAAAATACCTTATATCATATTGTAATATGCAGTGTATCATTGAAAATACCTTGTAATATAACGTAATATGCAGTGTATCATTGAAAATACCTTATAATATAACGTAACATGCAGTATATCATTGAAAATACCTTATAATATAACGTAATATGCAGTGTATCATTGAATATACCTTATAATATAGCGTAATATGCAGTATATCATTGAAAATACCTTATAATATAGCGTAATATGCAGTGTATCATTGAAAATACCTTATAATATAACGTAATATGCAGTGTATCATTGAAAATACCTTATAATATATCGTAATTTGTAGTGTATCAATGAAAATACCTTATAATATAACGTAATATGCAGTGTATCATTGAAAATACCTTATAATAAAACGTAATATGCAGTGTATCATTGAAAATGCCTTATAATATAACGTAATATGCAGTGTATCATTGGCAATACTATATAATATGACGTAATATGCAGTGTATAATTGAAAATACCTTATAATATAACGTAATATGCAGTGTATCATTGAAAATACCTTCTAATATATCGTAGTTTATCATTGAAAATACCTTATAACATATCGTAATATGCAGTGTATCATTGAAAATACCTTATAACATATCCTAATATGCAGTGTATCATTGAAAATACCTTCTAATATAACGTAATATGCAGTGTATCATTGAAAATACCTTGTAATATAACGTAATATGCAGTGTATCATTGAAAATACCTTATAATATATAGTAATTTGTAGTGTATCTTTGAACATACCTTATAATATATAGTAATTTGTAGTGTATCATTGAAAATACCATGTAATATAACGTAATATACAGTGTATCAGCGAAAATACCTTCTAATATATCGTAGTTTATCATTGAAAATACCTTATAATATAACGTAATATGCAGTGTATCATTGAAAATACCATGTAATATAACGTAATATACAGTGTATCTTTGAAAATACCTTATAATATAACGTAATATGCAGTGTATCATTGAAAATACCTTATAATATAACGTAATATGCAGTGTATCATTGAAAATACCTTATAATATAACGTAATATGCAGTGTATCATTGAAAATACCATGTAGTATATAACGTAATATACAGTGTATCATTGAAAATACCTTATAATATAACGTAATATGCAGTGTATCATTGCAAATACCTTACGATATATCGTAGTTTATCATTGAAAATACCTTATAATATAACGTAATATGCAGTGTATCATTGAAAGTACCTTATAATATAACGTAATATGCAGTGTATCATTGAAAATACCTTATAATATAACGTAATATGCAGTGTATCATTGAAAATACCTTACGATATAACGTAATATGCAGTGTATCATTGAAAATACCTTATATCATATTGTAATATGCAGTGTATCATTGAAAATACCTTGTAATATAACGTAATATGCAGTGTATCATTGAAAATACCTTATAATATAACGTAACATGCAGTATATCATTGAAAATACCTTATAATATAACGTAATATGCAGTGTATCATTGAATATACCTTATAATATAGCGTAATATGCAGTATATCATTGAAAATACCTTATAATATAGCGTAATATGCAGTGTATCATTGAAAATACCTTATAATATAACGTAATATGCAGTGTATCATTGAAAATACCTTATAATATATCGTAATTTGTAGTGTATCATTGAAAATACCTTATAATATAACGTAATATGCAGTGTATCATTGAAAATACCTTATAATATAACGTAATATGCAGTGTATCATTGAAAATGCCTTATAATATAACGTAATATGCAGTGTATCATTGGCAATACTATATAATATGACGTAATATGCAGTGTATAATTGAAAATACCTTATAATATAACGTAATATGCAGTGTATCATTGAAAATACCTTCTAATATATCGTAGTTTATCATTGAAAATACCTTATAACATATCGTAATATGCAGTGTATCATTGAAAATACCTTATAACATATCCTAATATGCAGTGTATCATTGAAAATACCTTCTAATATAACGTAATATGCAGTGTATCATTGAAAATACCTTATAATATAACGTAATATGCAGTGTATCATTGAAAATACCTTATAATATATAGTAATTTGTAGTGTATCTTTGAACATACCTTATAATATATAGTAATTTGTAGTGTATCATTGAAAATACCATGTAATATAACGTAATATACAGTGTATCAGCGAAAATACCTTCTAATATATCGTAGTTTATCATTGAAAATACCTTATAATATAACGTAATATGCAGTGTATCATTGAAAATACCATGTAATATAACGTAATATACAGTGTATCTTTGAAAATACCTTATAATATAACGAAATATGCAGTGTATCATTGAAAACACCTTCTAAAATATCGTAGTTTCTCATTGAAAATACCTTATAATATAACGTAATATGCAGTGTATCATTGAAAATACCATGTAATATAACGTAATATACAGTGTATCATTGAAAATACCTTATAATATAACGTAATATGCAGTGTATCATTGAAAATACCTTCTAATATATCGTAGTTTATCATTGAAAATACCTTATAACATACCATAATATGCAGTGTATCATTGAAAATACCTTATAATATAACGTAATATGCAGTGTATCATTGAAAATACCTTATAATATAACGTAATATGCAGTGTATCATTGAAAATACCATGTAATATATAACGTAATATACAGTGTATCATTGAAAATACCTTATAATATAACGTAATATGCAGTGTATCATTGAAAATACCTTACGATATATCGTAGTTTATCATTGAAAATACCTTATAATATAACGTAATATGCAGTGTATCATTGAAAATACCTTATAATATAACGTAATATGCAGTGTATCATTGAAAATACCTTATAATATAGCGTAATATGCAGTATATCATTGAAAATGCCTTCTAATATATCGTAGTTTATCATTGAAAATACCTTATAATATAACGTAATATGCAGTGTATCATTGAAAATACCTTATAATATAGCGTAATATGCAGTGTATCATTGAAAATACCTTATAATATAACGTAATATGCAGTGTATCATTGAAAATACCTTCTAATATATCGTAGTTTATCATTGAAAATACCTTATAATATAACGTAATATGCAGTGTATCATTGAAAATACCTTATAATATACCGTAATATGCAGTGTGTCATAGAAAATACCTTATAATATAACGTAATATACAGTGTATCATTGAAAATACCTTACAATATAGCGTAACATGCAGTGTATCATTGAAAATACCTTATAATATAGCGTAATATCCAGTGTATCATTGAAAATACCTTATAATATATCGTAGTTTATCATTGAAAATACCTTATAATATAACGTAATATGCAGTGTATCGTTGAAAATACCTTCTAATATATCGTAGTTTATCATTGAGAATTGTTTATAATATAACGTAATATGCAGTGTATCATTGAAAATACCTTATAATATAACGTAATATGCAGTGTATCATTGAAAATACCTTATAATATATCGTAATTTGGAGTGTATAATTGAAAATACCTCATAATATAACGAAATATGCAGTGTATCATTGAAAATACCTTATAATATATCGTAGTTTATCATTGAAAATACCTCATAATATAACGTAATATGCAGTGTATCATTGGAAATACCTTATAATATATCGTAGTTTATCATTGAAAATTCCTTATAATATAACGTAATATGCAGTGTATCATTGAAAATACCTTATAATATAACGTAATATGCAGTGTATCATTGAAAATACCTTATAATATAACGTAATATGCAGTGTATCATTGAAAATACCATGTAATGTATAACGTAATATACAGTGTATCATTGAAAATACCTTATAATATAACGTAATATGCAGTGTATCATTGAAAATACCTTACGATATATCGTAGTTTATCATTGAAAATACCTTATAATATAACGTAATATGCAGTGTATCATTGAAAATACCTTATAATATAACGTAATATGCAGTGTATCATTGAAAATACCTTATAATATAGCGTAATATGCAGTATATCATTGAAAATGCCTTCTAATATATCGTAGTTTATCATTGAAAATACCTTATAATATAACGTAATATGCAGTGTATCATTGAAAATACCTTATAATATAGCGTAATATGCAGTGTATCATTGAAAATACCTTATAATATAACGTAATATGCAGTGTATCATTGAAAATACCTTCTAATATATCGTAGTTTATCATTGAAAATACCTTATAATATAACGTAATATGCAGTGTATCATTGAAAATACCTTATAATATAACGTAATATGCAGTGTGTCATAGAAAATACCTTATAATATAACGTAATATACAGTGTATCATTGAAAATACCTTACAATATAGCGTAACATGCAGTGTATCATTGAAAATACCTTATAATATAGCGTAATATCCAGTGTATCATTGAAAATACCTTATAATATAACGTAATATGCAGTGTATCATTGAAAATACCTTAAAATATATCGTAATATACAGTGTATCATTGAAAATACCTTATAATATAACGTAATATGCAGTGTATCATTGAAAATACCTTATAATAGAACGTAATATGCAGTGTATCATTGAAAATACCTTACGATATAACGTAATATGCAGTGAATCATTGAAAATACCTTATAATATAACGTAATATGCAGTGTATCATTGAAAATACCATGTAATATATAACGTAATATACAGTGTATCATTGAAAATACCTTATAATATAACGTAATATGCAGTGTATCATTGAAAATACCTTACGATATATCGTAGTTTATCATTGAAAATACCTTATAATATAACGTAATATGCAGTGTATCATTGAAAATACCTTATAACATAACGTAATATGCAGTGTATCATTGAAAATACCTTATAATATAGCGTAATATGCAGTATATCATTGAAAATGCCTTCTAATATATCGTAGTTTATCATTGAAAATACCTTATAATATAACGTAATATGCAGTGTATCATTGAAAATACCTTATAATATAGCGTAATATGCAGTGTATCATTGAAAATACCTTATAATATAACGTAATATGCAGTGTATCATTGAAAATACCTTCTAATATATCGTAGTTTATCATTGAAAATACCTTATAATATAACGTAATATGCAGTGTATCATTGAAAATACCTTATAATATACCGTAATATGCAGTGTGTCATAGAAAATACCTTATAATATAACGTAATATACAGTGTATCATTGAAAATACCTTACAATATAGCGTAACATGCAGTGTATCATTGAAAATACCTTATAATATAGCGTAATATCCAGTGTATCATTGAAAATACCTTATAATATATCGTAATATGTAGTTTATCATTGAAAATACCTTATAATATAACGTAATATGCAGTGTATCGTTGAAAATACCTTCTAATATATCGTAGTTTATCATTGAGAATTGTTTATAATATAACGTAATATGCAGTGTATCATTGAAAATACCTTATAATATAACGTAATATGCAGTGTATCATTGAAAATACCTTATAATATATCGTAATTTGGAGTGTATAATTGAAAATACCTCATAATATAACGAAATATGCAGTGTATCATTGAAAATACCTTATAATATATCGTAGTTTATCATTGAAAATACCTCATAATATAACGTAATATGCAGTGTATCATTGGAAATACCTTATAATATATCGTAGTTTATCATTGAAAATTCCTTATAATATAACGTAATATGCAGTGTATCATTGAAAATACCTTATAATATAACGTAATATGCAGTGTATCATTGAAAATACCTTATAATATAACGTAATATGCAGTGTATCATTGAAAATACCATGTAATGTATAACGTAATATACAGTGTATCATTGAAAATACCTTATAATATAACGTAATATGCAGTGTATCATTGAAAATACCTTACGATATATCGTAGTTTATCATTGAAAATACCTTATAATATAACGTAATATGCAGTGTATCATTGAAAATACCTTATAATATAACGTAATATGCAGTGTATCATTGAAAATACCTTATAATATAGCGTAATATGCAGTATATCATTGAAAATGCCTTCTAATATATCGTAGTTTATCATTGAAAATACCTTATAATATAACGTAATATGCAGTGTATCATTGAAAATACCTTATAATATAGCGTAATATGCAGTGTATCATTGAAAATACCTTATAATATAACGTAATATGCAGTGTATCATTGAAAATACCTTCTAATATATCGTAGTTTATCATTGAAAATACCTTATAATATAACGTAATATGCAGTGTATCATTGAAAATACCTTATAATATAACGTAATATGCAGTGTGTCATAGAAAATACCTTATAATATAACGTAATATACAGTGTATCATTGAAAATACCTTACAATATAGCGTAACATGCAGTGTATCATTGAAAATACCTTATAATATAGCGTAATATCCAGTGTATCATTGAAAATACCTTATAATATAACGTAATATGCAGTGTATCATTGAAAATACCTTAAAATATATCGTAATATACAGTGTATCATTGAAAATACCTTATAATATAACGTAATATGCAGTGTATCATTGAAAATACCTTATAATAGAACGTAATATGCAGTGTATCATTGAAAATACCTTACGATATAACGTAATATGCAGTGTATCATTGAAAATACCTTATATCATATTGTAATATGCAGTGTATCATTGAAAATACCTTGTAATATAACGTAATATGCAGTGTATCATTGAAAATACCTTATAATATAACGTAACATGCAGTATAACATTGAAAATACCTTATAATATAACGTAATATGCAGTGTATCATTGAATATACCTTATAATGTAGCGTAATATGCAGTATATCATTGAAAATACCTTATAATATAGCGTAATATGCAGTGTATCATTGAAAATACCTTATAATATAACGTAATATGCAGTGTATCATTGAAAATACCTTATAATATATCGTAATTTGTAGTGTATCATTGAAAATACCTTATAATATAACGTAATATGCAGTGTATCATTGAAAATACCTTATAATAAAACGTAATATGCCGTGTATCATTGAAAATGCCTTATAATATAACGTAATATGCAGTGTATCATTGAAAATACCTTATACTACAACGTAATATACGGTATATCATTGAAAATACCTTATAATATATCGTAATATGTAGTTTATCATTGAAAATACCTTATCATATAACGTAATATGCAGTGTATCGTTGAAAATACCTTCTAATATATCGTAGTTTATCATTGAGAATTGTTTATAATATAACGTAATATGCAGTGTATCATTGAAAATACCTTATAATATAACGTAATATGCAGTGTATCATTGAAAATACCTTATAATATATCGTAATTTGTAGTGTATAATTGAAAATACCTCATAATATAACGAAATATGCAGTGTATCATTGAAAATACCTTATAATATATCGTAGTTTATCATTGAAAATACCTCATAATATAACGTAATATGCAGTGTATCATTGGAAATACCTTATAATATGACGTAATATGCAGTGTATAATTGAAAATACCTTATAATATAACGTAATATGCAGTGTATCATTGAAAATACCTTCTAATATATCGTAGTTTATCATTGAAAATACCTTATAACATATCGTAATATGCAGTGTATCATTGAAAATACCTTATAACATATCGTAATATACAGTGTATCATTGAAAATACCTTTTAATATAACGTAATATGCAGTGTATCATTGAAAATACCATGTAATATATAACGTAATATACAGTGTATCATTGAAAATACCTTATAATATAACGTAATATGCAGTGTATCAATGAAAATACCTTATAATATAACGTAATATGCAGTGTATCATTGAAAATACCTTATAACATATCCTAATATGCAGTGTATCATTGAAAATACCTTCTAATATAACGTAATATGCAGTGTATCATTGAAAATACCTTGTAATATAACGTAATATGCAGTGTATCATTGAAAATACCTTATAATATATAGTAATTTGTAGTGTATCTTTGAAAATACCTTATAATATATAGTAATTTGTAGTGTATCATTGAAAATACCATGTAATATAACGTAATATACAGTGTATCATTGAAAATACCTTATAATATAACGTAATATGCAGTGTATCATTGAAAATACCTTCTAATATATCGTAGTTTATCATTGAAAATACCTTATAACATACCGTAATATGCAGTGTATCATTGAAAATACCTTATAATATAACGTAATATGCAGTGAATCATTGAAAATACCTTATAATATAACGTAATATGCAGTGTATCATTGAAAATACCATGTAATATATAACGTAATATACAGTGTATCATTGAAAATACCTTATAATATAACGTAATATGCAGTGTATCATTGAAAATACCTTACGATATATCGTAGTTTATCATTGAAAATACCTTATAATATAACGTAATATGCAGTGTATCATTGAAAGTACCTTATAATATAGCGTAATATGCAGTGTATCATTGAAAATACCTTATAATATAACGTAATATGCAGTGTATCATTGAAAATACCTTCTAATATAACGTAATATGCAGTGTATCATTGAAAATACCTTATAACATAACGTAATATGCAGTGTATCATTGAAAATACCTTATAATATAGCGTAATATGCAGTATATCATTGAAAATACCTTATAATATAGCGTAATATGCAGTGTATCGTTGAAAATACCTTCTAATATATCGTAGTTTATCATTGAGAATTGTTTATAATATAACGTAATATGCAGTGTATCATTGAAAATACCTTATAATACAACGTAATATGCAGTGTATCATTGAAAATACCTTATAATATAACGTAATATGCAGTGTATCATTGAAAATACCTTCTAATATAACGTAATATGCAGTGTATCATTGAAAATACCTTATTATATAACGTAATATGCAGTGTATCATTGAAAATACCTTATAACATATCCTAATATGCAGTGTATCATTGAAAATACCTTCTAATATAACGTAATATGCAGTGTATCATTGAAAATACATTCTAATATAACGTAATATGCAGTGTATCATTGAAAATACCTTATAATATATCGTAATATACAGTGTATCATTGAAAATACCATGTAATATAACGTAATATACAGTGTATCATTGAAAATACCTTATAATATAACGTAATATGCAGTGTATCAATGAAAATACCTTCTAATATATCGTAGTTTATCATTGAAAATGCCTTATAATATAACGTAATATGCAGTGTATCATTGAAAATACCTTATAATATATCGTAATTTGTAGTGTATCATTGAAAATACCTTATAATATAACGTAATATGCAGTGTATCATTGAAAGTACCTTATAATATAGCGTAATATGCAGTGTATCATTGAAAATACCTTATAATATAACGTAATATGCAGTGTATCATTGAAAATACCTTCTAATATAACATAATATGCAGTGTATCATTGAAAATACCTTCTAATATAACGTGATATGCAGTGTATCATTGATAATGCCTTCTAATATATCGTAGTTTATCATTGAAAATACCTTATAATATAACGTAATATGCAGTGTATCATTGAAAATACCTTATAACATAACGTAATATGCAGTGTATCATTGAAAATACCTTATAATATAGTGTAATATGCAGTATATCATTGAAAATACCTTATAATATAGCGTAATATGCAGTGTATCGTTGAAAATACCTTCTAATATATCGTAGTTTATCATTGAGAATTGTTTATAATATAACGTAATATGCAGTGTATCATTGAAAATACCTTATAATATAACGTAATATGCAGTGTATCATTGAAAATACCTTATAATATATCGTAATTTGTAGTGTATAATTGAAAATACCTCATAATATAACGAAATATGCAGTGTATCATTGAAAATACCTTATAATATATCGTAGTTTATCATTGAAAATACCTCATAATATAACGTAATATGCAGTGTATCATTGGAAATACCTTATAATATATCGTAGTTTATCATTGAAAATTCCTTATAACATATCGTAATATGCAGTGTATCATTGAAAATACCTTATAATATGACGTAATATGCAGTGTATCATTGAAAATACCTTATAATATAACGAAATATGCAGTGTATCATTGAAAATACCTTCTAAAATATCGTAGTTTCTCATTGAAAATACCTTATAATATAACGTAATATGCAGTGTATCATTGAAAATACCATGTAATATAACGTAATATACAGTGTATCATTGAAAATACCTTATAATATAACGTAATATGCAGTGTATCAATGAAAATACCTTCTAATATATCGTAGTTTATCATTGAAAATACCTTATAACATATCGTAATATGCAGTGTATCATTGAAAATACCTTATAATATAACGTAATATGCAGTGAATCATTGAAAATACCTTATAATATAGCGTAATATGCAGTGTATCGTTGAAAATACCTTCTAATATATCGTAGTTTATCATTGAGAATTGTTTATAATATAACGTAATATGCAGTGTATCATTGAAAATACCTTATAATATAACGTAATATGCAGTGTATCATTGAAAATACCTTATAATATAACGAAATATGCAGTGTATCATTGAAAACACCTTCTAAAATATCGTAGTTTCTCATTGAAAATACCTTATAATATAACGTAATATGCAGTGTATCATTGAAAATACCATGTAATATAACGTAATATACAGTGTATCATTGAAAATACCTTATAATATAACGTAATATGCAGTCTATCAATGAAAATACCTTATAATATAACGTAATATGCAGTGTATCATTGAAAATACCTTCTAATATAACGTAATATGCAGTGTATCATTGAAAATACCTTATAATATAACGTAATATGCAGTGTATCATTGAAAATACCTTATAACATATCCTAATATGCAGTGTATCATTGAAAATACCTTCTAATATAACGTAATATGCAGTGTATCATTGAAAATACCTTCTAATATAACGTAATATGCAGTGTATCATTGAAAATACCTTATAATATAACGTAATATGCAGTGAATCATTGAAAATACCTTATAATATAACGTAATATGCAGTGTATCATTGAAAATACCATGTAATATAACGTAATATACAGTGTATCATTGAAAATACCTTATAATATAACGTAATATGCAGTGTATCAATGAAAATACCTTCTAATATATCGTAGTTTATCATTGAAAATACCTTATAATATAACGTAATATGCAGTGTATCATTGAAAATACCTTCTAATATAACGTAATATGCAGTCTATCATTGAAAATGCCTTCTAATATATCGTAGTTTATCATTGAAAATACCTTATAATATAACGTAATATGCAGTGTATCATTGAAAATACCTTATAACATAACGTAATATGCAGTGTATCATTGAAAATACCTTATAATATAGCGTAATATGCAGTATATCATTGAAAATACCTTATAATATAGCGTAGTTTATCATTGTGAATTGCTTATAATATAACGTAATATGCAGTGTATCATTGAAAATACCTTATAATATAACGTAATATGCAGTGTATCATTGAAAATACCTTATAATATATCGTAATTTGTAGTGTATCATTGAAAATACCTTATAATATAACGTAATATGCAGTGTATCATTGAAAATACCTTATAATATAACGTAATATGCAGTGAATCATTGAAAATACCTTATAATATAACGTAATATGCAGTGTATCATTGAAAATACCATGTAATATAACGTAATATGCAGTGTATCATTGAAAATACCTTATAATATAACGTAATATGCAGTGTATCATTGAAAATACCTTATAATATATCGTAATTTGTAGTGTATAATTGAAAATACCTCATAATATAACGAAATATGCAGTGTATCATTGAAAATACCTTATAATATATCGTAGTTTATCATTGAAAATACCTCATAATATAACGTAATATGCAGTGTATCATTGGAAATACCTTATAATATATCGTAGTTTATCATTGAAAATTCCTTATAACATATCGTAATATGCAGTGTATCATTGAAAATACCTTATAATATGACGTAATATGCAGTGAATCATTGAAAATACCTTATAATATAACGAAATATGCAGTGTATCATTGAAAACACCTTCTAAAATATCGTAGTTTCTCATTGAAAATACCTTATAATATAACGTAATATGCAGTGTATCATTGAAAATACCATGTAATATAACGTAATATACAGTGTATCATTGAAAATACCTTATAATATAACGTAATATGCAGTGTATCAATGAAAATACCTTCTAATATATCGTAGTTTATCATTGAAAATACCTTATAACATATCGTAATATGCAGTGTATCATTGAAAATACCTTATAATATAACGTAATATGCAGTGTATCATTGAAAATACCTTATAATATAGCGTAATATGCAGTGTATCGTTGAAAATACCTTCTAATATATCGTAGTTTATCATTGAGAATTGTTTATAATATAACGTAATATGCAGTGTATCATTGAAAATACCTTATAATATAACGTAATATGCAGTGTATCATTGAAAATACCTTATAATATAACGAAATATGCAGTGTATCATTGAAAACACCTTCTAAAATATCGTAGTTTCTCATTGAAAATACCTTATAATATAACGTAATATGCAGTGTATCATTGAAAATACCATGTAATATAACGTAATATACAGTGTATCATTGAAAATACCTTATAATATAACGTTATATGCAGTCTATCAATGAAAATACCTTATAATATAACGTAATATGCAGTGTATCATTGAAAATACCTTCTAATATAACGTAATATGCAGTGTATCATTGAAAATACCTTATTATATAACGTAATATGCAGTGTATCATTGAAAATACCTTATAACATATCCTAATATGCAGTGTATCATTGAAAATACCTTCTAATATAACGTAATATGCAGTGTATCATTGAAAATACCTTATAATATAACGAAATATGCAGTGTATCATTGAAAATACCTTCTAAAATATCGTAGTTTCTCATTGAAAATACCTTATAATATAACGTAATATGCAGTGTATCATTGAAAATACCATGTAATATAACGTAATATACAGTGTATCATTGAAAATACCTTATAATATAACGTAATATGCAGTGTATCAATGAAAATACCTTCTAATATATCGTAGTTTATCATTGAAAATACCTTATAACATATCGTAATATGCAGTGTATCATTGAAAATACCTTATAATATAACGTAATATGCAGTGTATCATTGAAAATACCTTATAATATAGCGTAATATGCAGTGTATCGTTGAAAATACCTTCTAATATATCGTAGTTTATCATTGAGAATTGTTTATAATATAACGTAATATGCAGTGTATCATTGAAAATACCTTATAATATAACGTAATATGCAGTGTATCATTGAAAATACCTTATAATATAACGAAATATGCAGTGTATCATTGAAAACACCTTCTAAAATATCGTAGTTTCTCATTGAAAATACCTTATAATATAACGTAATATGCAGTGTATCATTGAAAATACCATGTAATATAACGTAATATACAGTGTATCATTGAAAATACCTTATAATATAACGTAATATGCAGTCTATCAATGAAAATACCTTATAATATAACGTAATATGCAGTGTATCATTGAAAATACCTTCTAATATAACGTAATATGCAGTGTATCATTGAAAATACCTTATTATATAACGTAATATGCAGTGTATCATTGAAAATACCTTATAACATATCCTAATATGCAGTGTATCATTGAAAATACCTTCTAATATAACGTAATATGCAGTGTATCATTGAAAATACCTTCTAATATAACGTAATATGCAGTGTATCATTGAAAATACCTTATAATATAACGTAATATGCAGTGAATCATTGAAAATACCTTATAATATAACGTAATATGCAGTGTATCATTGAAAATACCATGTAATATAACGTAATATACAGTGTATCATTGAAAATACCTTATAATATAACGTAATATGCAGTGTATCAATGAAAATACCTTCTAATATATCGTAGTTTATCATTGAAAATACCTTATAATATAACGTAATATGCAGTGTATCATTGAAAATACCTTCTAATATAACGTAATATGCAGTCTATCATTGAAAATGCCTTCTAATATATCGTAGTTTATCATTGAAAATACCTTATAATATAACGTAATATGCAGTGTATCATTGAAAATACCTTATAACATAACGTAATATGCAGTGTATCATTGAAAATACCTTATAATATAGCGTAATATGCAGTGTATCATTGAAAATACCTTATAATATAGCGTAGTTTATCATTGTGAATTGCTTATAATATAACGTAATATGCAGTGTATCATTGAAAATACCTTATAATATAACGTAATATGCAGTGTATCATTGAAAATACCTTATAATATATCGTAATTTGTAGTGTATCATTGAAAATACCTTATAATATAACGTAATATGCAGTGTATCATTGAAAATACCTTATAATATAACGTAATATGCAGTGAATCATTGAAAATACCTTATAATATAACGTAATATGCAGTGTATCATTGAAAATACCATGTAATATAACGTAATATGCAGTGTATCATTGAAAATACCTTATAATATAACGTAATATGCAGTGTATCATTGAAAATACCTTATAATATATCGTAATTTGTAGTGTATAATTGAAAATACCTCATAATATAACGAAATATGCAGTGTATCATTGAAAATACCTTATAATATATCGTAGTTTATCATTGAAAATACCTCATAATATAACGTAATATGCAGTGTATCATTGAAAATACCTTATAATATAACGTAATATGCAGTCAATCATTGAAAATACCTTATAATATAACGTAATATGCAGTGTATCATTGAAAATACCTTATAATATAACGTAATATGCAGTGTATCATTGAAAATACCATGTAATATAACGTAATATACAGTGTATCTTTGAAAATACCTTATAATATAACGAAATATGCAGTGTATCATTGAAATCACCTTCTAAAATATCGTAGTTTCTCATTGAAAATACCTTATAATATAACGTAATATGCAGTGTATCATTGAAAATACCATGTAATATAACGTAATATGCAGTGTATCATTGAAAATACCATGTAATATAACGTAATATACAGTGTATCATTGAAAATACCTTATAATATAACGTAATATGCAGTGTATCATTGAAAATACCTTCTAATATATCGTAGTTTATCATTGAAAATACCTTATAACATATCGTAATATGCAGTGTATCATTGAAAATACCTTATAATTTAACGTAATATGCAGTGAATCATTGAAAATACCTTATAATATGACGTAATATGCAGTGTATCATTGAAAATACCTTCTAATATATCGTAGTTTATCATTGTGAATTGCTTATAATATAACGTAATATGCAGTGTATCATTGAAAATACCTTATAATATATCGTAATTTGTAGTGTATCATTGAAGATACCTTATAATATATCGTAATTTGTGGTGTATAATTGAAAATACCTTATAATATAACGAAATATCCAGTGTATCATTGAAAATACCTTATAATATAACGTAATATGCAGTGTATCATTGAAAATACCTTATAATATATCGTAATTTGTAGTGTATCTTTGAAAATACCTTATAATATAACGTAATATGCAGTGTATCATTGAAAATACCTTATAATGTAACGTAATATGCAGTGTATCATTGGAAATAACTTATAATATGACGTAATATGCAGTGTATCATTGAAAATACCTTCTAATATATCGTAATTTGTAGTTTATCATTGTAAATACCTTATAACATACCGTAATATGCAGTGTATCATTGAAAATACCTTATAATGTAACGTAATATGCAGTGTATCATTGAAAAAACCTTATAATATATCGTAATTTGTAGTGTATCATTGAAAATACCTTGTAATATAACGTAATATGCAGTGTATCATGGAAAATACCTTATAATATATAGTAATTTGTAGTGTATCTTTGAAAATACCTTATAATATATAGTAATTTGTAGTGTATCATTGAAAATACCATGTAATATAACGTAATATACAGTGTATCAGCGAAAATACCTTCTAATATATCGTAGTTTATCATTGAAAATACCTTTTAATATAACGTAATATGCAGTGTATCATTGAAAATACCATGTAATATAACGTAATACACAGTGTATCATTGAAAATACCATGTAATATAACGTAATATACAGTGTATCAGCGAAAATACCTTCTAATATATCGTAGTTTATCATTGAAAATACCTTATAATATAACGTAATATGCAGTGTATCATTGAAAATACCATGTAATATAACGTAATATGCAGTGTATCTTTGAAAATACCTTATAATATAACGAAATATGCAGTGTATCATTGAAAACACCTTCTAAAATATCGTAGTTTCTCATTGAAAATACCTTATAATATAACGTAATATGCAGTGTATCATTGAAAATACCATGTAATATAACGTAATATACAGTGTATCATTGAAAATACCTTATAATATAACGTAATATGCAGTGTATCATTGAAAATACCTTCTAATATATCGTAGTTTATCATTGAAAATACCTTATAACATATCGTAATATGCAGTGTATCATTGAAAATACCTTCTAATATAACGTAATATGCAGTGTATCATTGAAAATACCTTATTATATAACGTAATATGCAGTGTATCATTGAAAATACCTTATAACATATCCTAATATGCAGTGTATCATTGAAAATACCTTCTAATATAACGTAATATGCAGTGTATCATTGAAAATACCTTGTAATATAACGTAATATGCAGTGTATCATTGAAAATACCTTATAATATATAGTAATTTGTAGTGTATCTTTGAAAATAACTTATAATGTATAGTAATTTGTAGTGTATCATTGAAAATACCATGTAATATAACGTAATATACAGTGTATCAGCGAAAATACCTTCTAATATATCGTAGTTTATCATTGAAAATACCTTATAATATAACGTAATATGCAGTGTATCATTGAAAATACCATGTAATATAACGTAATATACAGTGTATCATTGAAAATACCTTATAATATAACGAAATATGCAGTGTATCATTGAAAACACCTTCTAAAATATCGTAGTTTCTCATTGAAAATACCTTATAATATAACGTAATATGCAGTTTATCATTGAAAATACCATGTAATATAACGAAATATACAGTGTATCATTGAAAATACCTTATAATATAACGTAATATGCAGTGTATCATTGAAAATACCTTATAATATATCGTAGTTTATCATTGAAAATACCTTATAACATATCGTAATATGCAGTGTATCATTGAAAATACCTTATAATATAACGTAATATGCAGTGAATCATTGAAAATACCTTATAATATAACGTAATATGCAGTGTATCATTGAAAATACCATGTAATATATAACGTAATATACAGTGTATCATTGAAAATACCTTATAATATAACGTAATATGCAGTGTATCATTGAAAATACCTTGTAATATAACGTAATATGCAGTGTATCATTGAAAATACCTTATAATATATAGTAATTTGTAGTGTATCTTTGAAAATACCTTCTAATATATCGTAGTTTATCATTGAAAATACCTTATAATATAACGTAATATGCAGTGTATCATTGAAAATACCATGTAATATAACGTAATATACAGTGTATCTTTGAAAATACCTTATAATATAACGAAATATGCAGTGTATCATTGAAAACACCTTCTAAAATATCGTAGTTTCTCATTGAAAATACCTTATAATATAACGTAATATGCAGTTTATCATTGAAAATACCATGTAATATAACGAAATATACAGTGTATCATTGAAAATACCTTATAATATAACGTAATATGCAGTGTATCATTGAAAATACCTTATAATATATCGTAGTTTATCATTGAAAATACCTTATAACATATCGTAATATGCAGTGTATCATTGAAAATACCTTATAATATAACGTAATATGCAGTGAATCATTGAAAATACCTTATAATATAACGTAATATGCAGTGTATCATTGAAAATACCATGTAATATATAACGTAATATACAGTGTATCATTGAAAATACCTTATAATATAACGTAATATGCAGTGTATCAATGAAAATACCTTATAATATAACGTAATATGCAGTGTATCATTGAAAATACCTTCTAATATAACGTAATATGCAGTGTATCATTGAAAATACCTTATTATATAACGTAATATGCAGTGTATCATTGAAAATACCTTATAACATATCCTAATATGCAGTGTATCATTGAAAATACCTTCTAATATAACGTAATATGCAATGTATCATTGAAAATACCTTCTAATATAACGTAATATGCAGTGTATCATTGAAAATACCTTATAACATATCCTAATATGCAGTGTATCATTGAAAATACCTTCTAATATAACGTAATATGCAGTGTATCATTGAAAATACCTTGTAATATATCGTAATATGCAGTGTATCATTGAAAATACCTTATAATATATAGTAATTTGTAGTGTATCTTTGAAAATAACTTATAATATATAGTAATTTGTAGTGTATCATTGAAAATACCATGTAATATAACGTAATATACAGTGTATCAGCGAAAATACCTTCTAATATATCGTAGTTTATCATTGAAAATACCTTATAATATAACGTAATATGCAGTGTATCATTGAAAATACCATGTAATATAACGTAATATACAGTGTATCTTTGAAAATACCTTATAATATAACGAAATATGCAGTGTATCATTGAAAACACCTTCTAAAATATCGTAGTTTCTCATTGAAAATACCTTATAATATAACGTAATATGCAGTTTATCATTGAAAATACCATGTAATATAACGTAATATACAGTGTATCATTGAAAATACCTTATAATATAACGTAATATGCAGTGTATCATTGAAAATACCTTATAATATATCGTAGTTTATCATTGAAAATACCTTATAACATATCGTAATATGCTGTGTATCATTGAAAATACCTTATAATATAACGTAATATGCAGTGAATCATTGAAAATACCTTATAATATAACGTAATATGCAGTGTATCATTGAAAATACCATGTAATATATAACGTAATATACAGTGTATCATTGAAAATACCTTATAATATAACGTAATATGCAGTGTATCAATGAAAATACCTTATAATATAACGTAATATGCAGTGTATCATTGAAAATACCTTCTAATATAACGTAATATGCAGTGTATCATTGAAAATACCTTATTATATAACGTAATATGCAGTGTATCATTGAAAATACCTTATAATATATCGTAATATACAGTGTCTCATTGCAAATACCATGTAATATAACGTAATATACAGTGTATCATTGAAAATACCTTATAATATAACGTAATATGCAGTGTATCAATGAAAATACCTTCTAATATATCGTAGTTTATCATTGAAAATACCTTATAATATAACGTAATATGCAGTGTATCATTGAAAATACCTTCTAATATAACGTAATATGCAGTGTATCATTGAAAATGCCTTCTAATATAACGTAATATGCAGTGTATCATTGAAAATACCTTATAATCTAACGTAATATGCAGTGTATCATTGGAAATACCTTATAATAAAACGTAATATGCAGTGTATCATTGAAAATGCCTCATAATATAACGTAATATGCAGTGTATCATTGAAAATACCTTATACTACAACGTAATATACGGTATATCATTGAAAATACCTTATAATATATCGTAATATGTAGTTTATCATTGAAAATACCTTATAATATAACGTAATATGCAGTGTATCATTGAAAATACCTTCTAATATATCGTAGTTGGTCATTGAGAATTGTTTATAATATAACGAAATATTCAGTGTATCATTGAAAACACCTTCTAAAATATCGTAGTTTCTCATTGAAAATACCTTATAATATAACGTAATATGCAGTGTATCATTGAAAATACCATGTAATATAACGTAATATACAGTGTATCATTGAAAATACCTTATAATATAACGTAATATGCAGTGTATCATTGAAAATACCTTATAATATATCGTAGTTTATCATTGAAAATACCTTATAACATATCGTAATATGCAGTGTATCATTGAAAATACCTTCTAATATAACGTAATATGCAGTGTATCATTGAAAATACCTTATTATATAACGTAATATGCAGTGTATCATTGAAAATACCTTATAACATATCCTAATATGCAGTGTATCATTGAAAATACCTTCTAATATAACGTAATATGCAGTGTATCATTGAAAATACCTTGTAATATAACGTAATATGCAGTGTATCATTGAAAATACCTTATAATATATCGTAATTTGTAGTGTATCATTGAAAATACCTTATAATATAACGTAATATGCAGTGTATCATTGAAAATACCTTATAATAAAACGTAATATGCAGTGTATCATTGAAAATGCCTTATAATATAACGTAATATGCAGTGTATCATTGAAAATACCTTATAATCTAACGTAATATGCAGTGTATCATTGGAAATACCTTATAATATAACGTAATATGCAGTGTATCATTGAAAATACCTTATAATATATCGTAATTTGTAGTGTATCATTGAAGATATCTTATAATATATCGTAATTTGTAGTGTATAATTGAAAATACCTTATAATATAACGAAATATCCAGTGTATCATTGAAAATACCTTATAATATAACGTAATATGCAGTGTATCATTGAAAATACCTTATAATATATCGTAATTTGTAGTGTATCATTGAAAATACCTTATAATATAACGTAATATGCAGTGTATCATTGAAAATACCTTATAATAAAACGTAATATGCAGTGTATCATTGAAAATGCCTCATAATATAACGTAATATGCAGTGTATCATTGAAAATACCTTATACTACAACGTAATATACGGTATATCATTGAAAATACCTTATAATATATCGTAATATGTAGTTTATCATTGAAAATACCTTATAATATAACGTAATATGCAGTGAATCATTGAAAATACCTTATAATATAACGTAATATGCAGTGTATCATTGAAAATACCATGTAATATATAACGTAATATACAGTGTATCATTGAAAATACCTTATAATATAACGTAATATGCAGCGTATCATTGAAAATACCTTCTAATATATCGTAGTTTATCATTGAAAATACCTTATAACATATCGTAATATGCAGTGTATCATTGAAAATACCTTATAATATAACGTAATATGCAGTGTATCATTGAAAATACCTTATTATATAACGTAATATGCAGTGTATCATTGAAAATACCTTATAACATATCCTAATATGCAGTGTATCATTGAAAATACCTTCTAATATAACGTAATATGCAATGTATCATTGAAAATACCTTCTAATATAACGTAATATGCAGTGTATCATTGAAAATACCTTATAATATATCGTAATATACAGTGTCTCATTGCAAATACCATGTAATATAACGTAATATACAGTGTATCATTGAAAATACCTTATAATATAACGTAATATGCAGTGTATCAATGAAAATACCTTCTAATATATCGTAGTTTATCATTGAAAATACCTTATAATATAACGTAATATGCAGTGTATCATTGAAAATACCTTCTAATATAACGTAATATGCAGTGTATCATTGAAAATGCCTTCTAATATACCGTAATATGCAGTGTATCATTGAAAATACCTTATAATCTAACGTAATATGCAGTGTATCATTGGAAATACCTTATAATATAACGTAATATGCAGTGTATCATTGAAAATACCTTATAATATATCGTAATTTGTAGTGTATCATTGAAGATACCTTATAATATATCGTAATTTGTATTGTATAATTGAAGATATCTTATAATATATCGTAATTTGTAGTGTATAATTGAAAATACCTTATAATATAACGAAATATCCAGTGTATCATTGAAAATACCTTATAATATAACGTAATATGCAGTGTATCATTGAAAATACCTTATAACATATCCTAATATGCAGTGTATCATTGAAAATACCTTCTAATATAACGTAATATGCAATGTATCATTGAAAATACCTTCTAATATAACGTAATATGCAGTGTATCATTGAAAATACCTTATAATATATCGTAATATACAGTGTCTCATTGCAAATACCATGTAATATAACGTAATATACAGTGTATCATTGAAAATACCTTATAATATAACGTAATATGCAGTGTATCAATGAAAATACCTTCTAATATATCGTAGTTTATCATTGAAAATACCTTATAATATAACGTAATATGCAGTGTATCATTGAAAATACCTTCTAATATAACGTAATATGCAGTGTATCATTGAAAATGCCTTCTAATATACCGTAATATGCAGTGTATCATTGAAAATACCTTATAATCTAACGTAATATGCAGTGTATCATTGGAAATACCTTATAATATAACGTAATATGCAGTGTATCATTGAAAATACCTTATAATATATCGTAATTTGTAGTGTATCATTGAAGATACCTTATAATATATCGTAATTTGTATTGTATAATTGAAAATACCTTATAATATAACGAAATATCCAGTGTATCATTGAAAATACCTTATAATATAACGTAATATGCAGTGTATCATTGAAAATACCTTATAATATATCGTAATATGTAGTTTATCATTGAAAATACCTTATAATATAACGTAATATGCAGTGTATCATTGAAAATACCTCATAATATAACGTAATATGCAGTGTATCATTGAAAATACCATGTAATATAACGTAATATACAGTGTATCTTTGAAAATACCTTATAATATAACGAAATATGCAGTGTATCATTGAAAACACCTTCTAAAATATCGTAGTTTCTCATTGAAAATACCTTATAATATAACGTAATATGCAGTGTATCATTGAAAATACCATGTAATATAACGTAATATGCAGTGTATCATTGAAAATACCATGTAATATAACGTAATATACAGTGTATCATTGAAAATACCTTATAATATAACGTAATATGCAGTGTATCATTGAAAATACCTTCTAATATATCGTAATTTGTAGTGTATCATTGAAAATGCCTCATAATATAACGTAATATGCAGTGTATCATTGAAAATACCTTATACTACAACGTAATATACGGTATATCATTGAAAATACCTTATAATATATCGTAATATGTAGTTTATCATTGAAAATACCTTATAATATAACGTAATATGCAGTGTATCATTGAAAATACCTTCTAATATATCGTAGTTTGTCATTGAGAATTGTTTATAATATAACGTAATATGCAGTGTATCATTGAAAATACCTTCTAATATAACGTAATATGCAGTGTATCATTGAAAATGCCTTCTAATATATCGTAGTTTATCATTGAAAATACCTTATAATATAACGTAACATGCAGTGTATCATTGAAAATACCTTATAATCTAACGTAATATGCAGTGTATCATTGGAAATAACTTATAATATGACGTAATATGCAGTGTATCATTGAAAATACCTTCTAATATATCATAGTTTATCATTGTGAATTGCTTATAATATAACGTAATATGCAGTGTATCATTGAAAATACCTTATAATATAACGTAATATGCAGTGTATCATTGAAAATATCTTATACTACAACG
Organism: Lasioglossum lativentre; assembly: GCA_916610255.1. Lineage (NCBI taxonomy): Eukaryota > Metazoa > Arthropoda > Insecta > Hymenoptera > Halictidae > Lasioglossum > Lasioglossum lativentre. Next base: position 50,581 of record CAKAJI010000660.1, on the reverse strand, counting down.
TAATATACGGTATATCATTGAAAATACCTTATAATATATCGTAATATGTAGTTTATCATTGAAAATACCTTATAATATAACGTAATATGCAGTGTATCATTGAAAATACCTTCTAATATATCGTAGTTTGTCATTGAGAATTGTTTATAATATAACGTAATATGCAGTGTATCATTGAAAATACCTTCTAATATAACGTAATATGCAGTGTATCATTGAAAATGCCTTCTAATATATCGTAGTTTATCATTGAAAATACCTTATAATATAACGTAACATGCAGTGTATCATTGAAAATACCTTATAATCTAACCTAATATGCAGTGTATCATTGGAAATAACTTATAATATGACGTAATATGCAGTGTATCATTGAAAATACCTTCTAATATATCATAGTTTATCATTGTGAATTGCTTATAATATAACGTAATATGCAGTGTATCATTGAAAATACCTTATAATATAACGTCATATGCAGTGTATCATTGAAAATACCTTATAATATATCGTAATTTGTAGTGTATCATTGAAAATACCTTATAATATAACGTAATATGCAGTGTATCATTGAAAATACCTTATAATATAACGTAATATGCAGTGTATCATTGAAAATACCTTATAATATAACGTAATATGCAGTGTATCATTGAAAATACCTTATAATCTAACGTAATATGCAGTGTATCATTGGAAATACCTTATAATATAACGTAATATGCAGTGTATCATTGAAAATACCTTATAATATATCGTAATTTGTAGTGTATCATTGAAGATATCTTATAATATATCGTAATTTGTAGTGTATAATTGAAAATACCTTATAATATAACGAAATATCCAATGTATCATTGAAAATACCTTATAATATAACGTAATATGCAGTGTATCATTGAAAATACCTTATAATATATCGTAATTTGTAGTGTATCATTGAAAATACCTTATAATATAACGTAATATGCAGTGTATCATTGAAAATACCTTATAATATATCGTAATTTGTAGTGTATCATTGAAGATATCTTATAATATATCGTAATTTGTAGTGTATAATTGAAAATACCTTATTATATAACGAAATATCCAATGTATCATTGAAAATACCTTATAATATAACGTAATATGCAGTGTATCATTGAAAATACCTTATAATATATCGTAATTTGTAGTGTATCATTGAAAATACCTTATAATATAACGTAATATGCAGTGTATCATTGAAAATACCTTATAATAAAACGTAATATGCAGTGTATCATTGAAAATGCCTCATAATATAACGTAATATGCAGTGTATCATTGAAAATACCTTATACTACAACGTAATATACGGTATATCATTGAAAATACCTTATAATATATCGTAATATGTAGTTTATCATTGAAAATACCTTATAATATAACGTAATATGCAGTGAATCATTGAAAATACCTTATAATATAACGTAATATGCAGTGTATCATTGAAAATACCATGTAATATATAACGTAATATACAGTGTATCATTGAAAATACCTTATAATATAACGTAATATGCAGTGTATCAATGAAAATACCTTATAATGTAATGTAATATGCAGTGTATCATTGAAAATACCTTATTATATACCGTAATATGCAGTGTATCATTGAAAATACCTTATAATATATCGTAATATGCAGTGTATCATTGAAAATACCTTATAAAATAATATAATATGCAGTGTATCATTGAAAATACCTTATAATATAACGTAATATGCAGTGTATCATTGAAAATACCTTATAATATAACGTATTATGCAATGTATCATTGAAAATACCTTATAATATATCGTAATATGCAGTGTATCATTGAAAATACCTTATTATATAACGTAATATGCAGTGTATCATTGAAAATACCTTATTATATAACGTAATATGCAGTGTATCATTGAAAATACCTTATAATATAACGTATTATGCAATGTATCATTGAAAATACCTTATAATATATCGTAATATGCAGTGTATCATTGAAAATACCTTATTATATAACGTAATATGCTGTGTATCATTGAAAATACCTTATAAAATAATGTAATATGCAGTGTATCATTGAAAATACCTTATAATATAACATAATATGCTGTGTTTCATTGAAAATACTTTATAATATAACGTAATATGCAGTGTATCATTGAAAATACCTTATTATATAACGTAATATGCAGTGTATCATTGAAAATACCTTATTATATACCGTAATATGCAGTGTATCATTGAAAATACCTTATAATATATCGTAATATGCAGTGTATCATTGAAAATACATTATAAAATAACGTAATATGCAGTGTATCATTGCAAATACCTTATAATATAACGTATTATGCAATGTATCATTGAAAATACCTTATAATATATCGTAATATGCAGTGTATCATTGAAAATACCTTATTATATAACGTAATATTCAGTGTATCATTGCAAATACCTTATAATATAACGTATTATGCAATGTATCATTGAAAATACCTTATAATATATCGTAATATGCAGTGTATCATTGAAAATACCTTATTATATAACGTAATATTCAGTGTATCATTGAAAATACCTTATAAAATAATGTAATATGCAGTGTATCATTGAAAATACCTTATAATATAACGTAATATGCAGTGTATCATTGAAAATACCTTATAATATAACGTAATATGCAGTGTATAATTGAAAATACCTTATAATGTAATGTAATATGCAGTGTATCATTGAAAATACCTTATAATATAACGTAATATGCAGTGTATCATTGAAAATACTTTATAATGTAATGTAATATGTAGTGTATCATTGAAAATACCTTATAATGTAATGTAATATGCAGTATCATTGAAAATACCTTATTATATACCGTAATATGCAGTGTATCATTGAAAATACCTTATAAAATAATGTAATATGCAGGGTATCATTGAAAATACCTTATAATATATCGTAATATGCAGGGTATCATTGAAAATACCTTATAATATATCGTAATATGCAGTGTATCATTGAAAATACCTTATAATATAACGTAATATGCAGTGAATCATTGAAAATACCTTATAATATAACGTAATATGCAGTGTATCATTGAAAATACCATGTAATATATAACGTAATATACAGTGTATCATTGAAAATACCTTATAATATATCGTAATTTGTAGTGTATCATTGAAGATACCTTATAATATATCGTAATTTGTATTGTATAATTGAAAATACCTTATAATATAACGAAATATCCAGTGTATCATTGAAAATACCTTATAATATAACGTAATATGCAGTGTATCATTGAAAATACCTTATAATATATCGTAATTTGTAGTGTATCATTGAAAATACCTTATAATATAACGTAATATGCAGTGTATCATTGAAAATACCTTATAATAAAACGTAATATGCAGTGTATCATTGAAAATGCCTCATAATATAACGTAATATGCAGTGTATCATTGAAAATACCTTATACTACAACGTAATATACGGTATATCATTGAAAATACCTTATAATATATCGTAATATGTAGTTTATCATTGAAAATACCTTATAATATAACGTAATATGCAGTGTATCATTGAAAATACCTTCTAATATATCGTAGTTTGTCATTGAGAATTGTTTATAATATAACGTAATATGCAGTGTATCATTGAAAATACCTTCTAATATAACGTAATATGCAGTGTATCATTGAAAATGCCTTCTAATATATCGTAGTTTATCATTGAAAATACCTTATAATATAACGTAACATGCAGTGTATCATTGAAAATACCTTATAATCTAACGTAATATGCAGTGTATCATTGGAAATAACTTATAATATGACGTAATATGCAGTGTATCATTGAAAATACCTTCTAATATATCATAGTTTATCATTGTGAATTGCTTATAATATAACGTAATATGCAGTGTATCATTGAAAATACCTTATAATATAACGTAATATGCAGTGTATCATTGAAAATACCTTATAATATATCGTAATTTGTAGTGTATCATTGAAAATACCTTATAATATAACGTAATATGCAGTGTATCATTGAAAATACCTTATAATAAAACGTAATATGCAGTGTATCATTGAAAATGCCTTATAATATAACGTAATATGCAGTGTATCATTGAAAATACCTTATAATCTAACGTAATATGCAGTGTATCATTGGAAATACCTTATAATATAACGTAATATGCAGTGTATCATTGAAAATACCTTATAATATATCGTAATTTGTAGTGTATCATTGAAGATATCTTATAATATATCGTAATTTGTAGTGTATCATTGAAAATACCTTATAATATAACGTAATATGCAGTGTATCATTGAAAATACCTTATAATAAAACGTAATATGCAGTGTATCATTGAAAATGCCTCATAATATAACGTAATATGCAGTGTATCATTGAAAATACCTTATACTACAACGGTAATATACGGTATATCATTGAAAATACCTTATAATATATCGTAATATGTAGTTTATCATTGAAAATACCTTATAATATAACGTAATATGCAGTGAATCATTGAAAATACCTTATAATATAACGTAATATGCAGTGTATCATTGAAAATACCATGTAATATATAACGTAATATACAGTGTATCATTGAAAATACCTTATAATATAACGTAATATGCAGTGTATCAATGAAAATACCTTATAAGTAATGTAATATGCAGTGTATCATTGAAAATACCTATTATATACCGTAATATGCAGTGTATCATTGAAAATACCTTATAATATATCGTAATATGCAGTGTATCATTGAAAATACCTTATAAAATAATATAATATGCAGTGTATCATTGAAAATACCTTATAATATAACGTAATATGCAGTGTATCATTGAAAATACCTTCTAATATATCGTAGTTTGTCATTGAGAATTGTTTATAATATAACGTAATATGCAGTGTATCATTGAAAATACCTTCTAATATAACGTAATATGCAGTGTATCATTGAAAATGCCTTCTAATATATCGTAGTTTATCATTGAAAATACCTTATAATATAACGTAACATGCAGTGTATCATTGAAAATACCTTATAATCTAACGTAATATGCAGTGTATCATTGGAAATAACTTATAATATGACGTAATATGCAGTGTATCATTGAAAATACCTTCTAATATATCATAGTTTATCATTGTGAATTGCTTATAATATAACGTAATATGCAGTGTATCATTGAAAATACCTTATAATATAACGTAATATGCAGTGTATCATTGAAAATACCTTATAATATATCGTAATTTGTAGTGTATCATTGAAAATACCTTATAATATAACGTAATATGCAGTGTATCATTGAAAATACCTTATAATAAAACGTAATATGCAGTGTATCATTGAAAATGCCTCATAATATAACGTAATATGCAGTGTATCATTGAAAATACCTTATACTACAACGTAATATACGGTATATCATTGAAAATACCTTATAATATATCGTAATATGTAGTTTATCATTGAAAATACCTTATAATATAACGTAATATGCAGTGTATCATTGAAAATACCTTATAATATAACGTAATATGCAGTGTATCATTGAAAATACCATGTAATATATAACGTAATATACAGTGTATCATTGAAAATACCTTATAATATAACGTAATATGCAGTGTATCAATGAAAATACCTTATAATGTAATGTAATATGCAGTGTATCATTGAAAATACCTTATTATATACCGTAATATGCAGTGTATCATTGAAAATACCTTATAATATATCGTAATATGCAGTGTATCATTGAAAATAC